>APFE030466352.1:40601-64265 GCA_000404065.3 Pinus taeda | reverse complement strand
TCTCTTGGGTAGCCAAATTTGTAGAAGATGTTTTCCCTCAAAAACTCAACCACTTTTTCTTCTGTTGCTGCCTCCATTGCCTTTGTTTTTGCCCACTTTGTCAGGTAGTCCATGCACACAATCATGTAATACTTTTGTTTTGAAGGAGGTTTGACAAGACCCACAAAGTCCATGCCCCACTTTTCAAATGGCTCGAAAGTTACTTGAGGTTGGAGGGGCATTTCATTCCTCGAAGTTGGTTTCCCCATCCTTTGAAATCAGTCACATTGGCTCATATATCTTCTGACATCTTGATGAAGAGTGGGCCAATAGTAGCGTGCTTGTAGAATTTTGAAGGCGGTCCTTTTTGCTACAAAGTGGCCTCCACAGGGTCCATCGTGACATGTTAGGAGGATGTCAAAAACTTCCTCCTCCCTAACACAACACCTCAAAATTTGATTTAGGCCAAGTTTAAATAGGTTGCCCCTAATCTAAGGGAATGGCGCACTTTTCCTCATGATCTTACTCTTCTCTTTTGAGGATAGGTGTCGAGGGAACTGTGCTGAAACCAAGTAATTTTCTATATTAGAAAGCCATGGAGAGAGTACTGACATAGCAAATAGGTTTTCAACTGACATTTGGTCATCCACCATCCCTTCTTCACCTGTAGGCAAATCTAGTCTAGACAAAAAATCAGCAACAACATTCTCCTGACCTGGCTTGTCAAGAATGGTTAAGTCAAATTGTTGCAATAAAAGTAACCATCTAATGATACAAGCATTTACATCAAGTTTATTCATCAAACACCTAATTGTAGCATGATCAGTGTGTACGAATGTTTGATAACCAGTGATGTAGTGTCTGAACTTGTTTAGGGAATGGACTACAGCTAGGAGATCTTTCTCAGTTAAAATATAGTTTAATTATGTCTTGGATAGGTTTTTGCTGACAAAGTATATGGCATATGGTAGCTTCTCTTCAACTTGTCCTAAGGCAGCCCCTATGGCTTTGTTTCAGGCATCAGTGTGGATGTGGAAACGTAGGGCCCTATTTGGACCTCTCAAGATTAGGGCAGTTACCAACTTACCTTTTAACCCATCCAGAGCCTCTTGATAGTTATGAGTCCATATAAAATCAACATCTTTCCTAAAATACCAAACAATGGCGAGGCTAGCTTACTGAAATCTTTAATGAATCTTCTATAATATCCCGATAAGCCTAGAAAACTCCAAACATCTCTCACCTTTTGAGGAGGAAAAACCTTTTGGATGATAGCAATCTTGTTATGATCCACTAGTAATCCTTGCTGAGAAATTGTATGACCTAGCACGGTCCCTTCAGTCATTAGGAATTAACATTTTTCAGAACTGAAGGACAAGTTCATTTCGATACACTTGGTTAAAACTTTTTCCAGGTTAGTCAATGCTTCTTGGAAGTTGGACCCATAAGGAGTAAAGTCATACATATATTTCTACCAAATCATGAATCATCTTAGCAAATATGCTTAACACTGCTCTCTGGAAAGTGGCAGGAGTGTTGCATAGCCCAAACGGAAGGACCTGGTAGGAAAAGGTACCCCATGGACAAGTGAAAGTGGTCTTATCTTAGTCTTCTAGGCTTATCTGGATCTGATTATACCCATTGAACCCATCTAGGAAAGAAAAAAGCTTCTTCTCTGCCAGCCCATTTAACACTTGATCTATGAAAGGCAAAGGGAAATGGTCCTTCTTGGTGGCTTTGTTAAGTTCTCGATAATCTACACAGATTCTCCACTTACTGCTTTTCTTGGGCACAAGCACCAGACGAGAAACACACTTGCTATCAGAGATGGGGTAGATGAATCCTACATCCAACAACTTTCGCAATTCTTCTTTAACAATGTCAAGGGCTAGATTCATTCTCCTCTGAGGCTACCTGACTGGTTTACAATATTCTTTAATGTAAATGTGATGGGTATAGACCAAAGGGTGGACTCTTTTCATCTCCTTATAGCTCCAAGCGAAAGCATCTAGATGGCGGTTCAATAAGCTACACATCTCCTTCTCCTCAGAGGGGGATAAGGATAAGCTGATCTTCAAGGTTCTTTTAGGGCCAAATTCCACATTCTTAACTCTAGAAGAGGTCGGATCAGCCACACAAAGGTCCACTAAAGCGCTGGCTTGGGTACCTTCCACCAGCTCCTCTAATGATAGTGCACTGGGAGGCGGATTTTGAATCAAATTCTAAATTAGGTTGTCCTCGGTTTGAGGACCTCCGTGGGTGGCTTCCACTATGCACACTGGTGCAGAGTAGAATTCATCCTCATCTTCCTCCTCCAACCAAAGAGGTAAGTCATGTTCTACCAAAGGTTGGACAGGAGGATATAGGACTAGCTGTTTGGACATAGGCCCATTCTTGATGGTCATGCTCCTAGCTCGGCAACTAATGTAAGCATCTGCAGTAGCCAACCAAGGCCTTCCCAAAATGAGGGGGTATCTAGTGAGTTTTTCCTTCGGCTAAAGGACCAATAATTCCGTAGGGTATTCCCAAGAATCAACTGAGACCATGACATCATCCACAATCCCTTCGGGAGTCACGGTGGAGAGGTCTGCTAACTGCAATACTGTCGAGGTATTTCTTAGGGAACTCTGAAGGTTAAGTTTGAGCATAGTGTCCCTGGTCATCACATTAATGGCAGCCCCTAGATCAATCAGGGTGTGGGGGATTATGGTGCCATTGATATGGACATCAACTACAGGACTTCGAGGGTCCAAATATTTGGATAGATTACTTGTCCCAACATTAGATCGGATAGTTGTCCTATGACATTGATAGTTGGGGCATCTCTCTTGTGCCTACGTGGGTGCTTGAAACACTTCTCGTTGATCAATTTCTTGTAGATTGGTACATCTTTTATGGCCTGAAGAAGTGGTATTTTCACACACAACTATTCAAGTTCTCCCAAAAGTTCAGTCTCCTTTAGGTTTGGTTGCATGGTTTCCGTTAGTCTCTTAAGAAAGCGTGGAATGGCTTTGGGTTCACTTTCCTATTTCTCTTCTTCATCCTCTGGAGGAGGAGGTTGATGATTTGGAAGGACCTTCCCAGATCATAGGTTGATCTCCTGGATCTCCACAGCATAGTTAGGGAATGTTGTCTCTCTAGTATATACCTGTTGGGCTTGTCTGTTATTGGGGTTGAGGTTCAGTTGAGCAAGCATCAAGGGTTTTCTTGGAGGAGCAGGAGGTAATGGTTGTGGTTGAGTAGGTGGTGGAGGCAAAATAGTGGGAAGAGAGTTGTATTAGGGCCTCCACCACAGCTGAGGTGCATTCCACTAAGGTTGTGGCTGAACATGAGAGCGAAATGAATGAGCAGCATGTTGAGTATGCTATTGAGATGGATAATACCAAGGAGGAGGTGCGGACGAGGAAGGATGAGCAGGGGGACCCCAAGAAGGTATGTGAGCGAATCGGTTGGGTTTGTAATAAGTTTGGGATGTCCCTTGCATCCCCTACTGATAATGTCTAGATCCATGCGGCCTCCTTTGGTTGAGGAAGTAGAGTGGTTCAGTGGCTCCTTCAGCCCCCTGGTACATAGCTTTAAGTTCGGGTAAGGTTGGGCACTGGTTTGTAGGGTGGTCTTCCTCACAAATGAAACATACCTCTATTGAGTGCAATGGACACTCGTTCTTAGGATGCTTCCTTGTACATCTGGGACAAAATACTGCCAAAGCCCTCTCAGCTTCCTCTTTCTTCTGTTGGATTCAGAAAGGATCCAATTGCATGGCAATGTTCTATCTCATCTCACTTTTAAGGTCTTCCATATGATTTGTAAACTCATGTTTGGAGAAGGTGGTGCTAGCTGAAAGTGGATTCTCCCTACCTCTTTTCCAGGTTTCCCTAGAATGGTTTCTAAACACAGTCTTTATGTCATCATAATGTAGTTGGTAGATGTCTCCTCCTACTAGTAAATGGAGGATATCTAGAAGGTATTTAGGGACTCCTCAGAGGAAAACCAGCTCCAGAGATTCAGGGTCAAGTGTGCACCTAGCCCTTTTATAACTAAGTTGGAACCTTTCTTCATAGTCTTCTAAAGATTCATCACTTCCCATGGTCATCTGAAAGATTTCTCCCTTCGTTTCCTTTGACCTACAGTAGTCCCGGTATTTTTTGTTAAAGGCTTTCTACATTTGAGCCCAAGTTGTGATATTGTTTCCATGTAACCCCATGAACCAGCGTAGTGCTGCATCATTGAGGGTAGAGGGAAAGAGTTTCAACTTTTTCTCATCTTTTGCATAGCCATAAGTTCGACAAAGGACAACAAACTCAAAAAAGAAGGTATCAGGGACTTGAGTGTCCAATCCATGGAAGTGAGGTAAGGTTGACGAACTTATGTTTTTCATTTTCATGTCCCCATTGGTCTCTCGGATGGGAAAGGCACCTTCTATTCTCTCCTCATTTCCTATACCATTTCTGTGTTCATCCATTGTCTAAAGGGGAATGTTCTCTTACTCTTATTCTGTTATAGGATCTTCGTATATCTCTGGAGGTTCACCTATAATTTCCTCTGGATCACTGTCATTGAAGAAGAGAGAAGGGTGACTTAGTGATGTCATGGGGGTGTTGGGTAAGAATTTTCCTGTACTGTATTTGTTCCTACGAGGCATGAAATGGAATATTTTTGGTTGATTTTTGGTGTTTTTTTTTGCTTGTACCTGCAAAACTAAAATAAATTGAACCGCAACTAACTAAAATCTATCTTGCTGAAATGAAAAGATAGAATTGAAATGAAAGTGGGAAATGACTAATCTATGTTGCTGAAATGAAATTGCAGAAATGAAATGCTAAGCTACGCTTGCCGAATTGAATTTGTAGAAATAAATGCTAATCTATGAAGTGGGAAATATCTAAACTACGCTTGCTGAAATGAAATGAAAGCAAGAAATGTCTAATCTACTTTTGTGGAAATGAAATTATAGAATGGAAACGAAGCAACTACTCTACTCTTTCTGGAATAAACTACTGAGTAGAAGGCTGTAGTAGAAAATAGAAAAAAAGCAGAAAACACCAATACTTTGACGCTTCCTTGGCAATGGTGTCAAAAAGATGGTGGGCTCCAGTATTGCAAAAATAATGCTACAACTCCTGAGACTCCCTTCTTTACTTCTATCAACCTGGTATTTCGTAACAAACTTGGAAGCGACGGTGCCATATGCACAAGTACTAGTTCTTGCTGCAGGCTGTCACTTGATCAGCTGGCACAAGTCCACTAAGAGCTTAAGCCAACTTCTATGAGCTCTTAGAAGAAGCTTTCAACTATGATGGATGAAATCTAACTCAAGAGAGGCTAATATACTTGAAGAAAGAAGCGGAAAGCTGAAAGGAAATGCAAACCATAGCAAACCCTAGTTTTACCGACTAACCCTACTGGTGCAAGAAAAGAGATGAAAGTAGTGGAAATGGATGCCATTGAATTTTATAAAGGTAGAATGCATGTGTCTAAGCTACTTCTGCAATAAAATCTGGAAAAAAAACATCTTTTTGTAATTTTGAGTAAGTTGGCAGAATTATTATGCATGTGCTTTAACTGATTTTGACTATGCAGAGGTTGATTGGCGAAAGGAAATAGGATAAGCACTTGAAAGAGGTTGGGAAGGTGAGAAGAGGGCCTAAGGGGTCCCCAACACCCTTCCAGAGAGTTTCACAGTGATCAGATTTTGAAAATTTCTCACATGAGCCTCTGCAGGAAGTCTGCAGGGGTTCTATAGGATGTTCTACAAGATGCCCTACAGGATGTTCCGAAAGAGGATTTTGGAAGGTTGATAGTGGAAAAAAAGTGCAAACATGGGAATGGAGGTTGGATGAGGATGTGAAGGGGTATAGGACTTGGTGAATGAGGCTGAGGAGTGATTACGGTGATTGGATTTTTCGAGGATGGAGGGAGCGAAGATGCACAAGAATGTAGAAATTAGGGCAAAGTGAGAAAATGTGGTGAATGAAGGGGAAGAATCTGAGTTAGAGTATGGAGCATGTTGTATTGATGGAGGAAGGGTAGGCATGGAGGTATCACAGGTGTTTTGAACACTATTTTCTAAAACTGACCAAGCAAATACTATGCAAACCAAAGATCTAGCTATCTTGACTTAATTTGACCAAGAAACCAGCAACCATGATGAACAGAAATTTATTGGTAGAAAATCATGTATGATAGCTATGAAAACTAAGCAAGAACAGATCTAAGCATGTAATCACAACTAGTATCAACTTTTGCAACGAAGAATCTAACACTAGCAATTGCATGAAGAAGCAAGAACACTGTTTTTGTGGTAGCAAGGATGCCTTGGTCTCAGCTCATGGTCCCGAGGGAGAGGTGAGATCAAGGGTTGCTTGGTGGCCTTTTTCAAAGATATTTTCTGTTACCAACCTATCAAATCAAATCAACCAGAAAGCTATTTCAATCATCAAAAATGACCTAAGTAACCAAGCAGGATTTTAATCTAAGTAGCAGAAATTAATCTAGGAATGCTGCAAAAACATATAAAAGTACACAGAAGGAGGTACTAGGACTTGGGATGGGCCCAAACCCAAGAGCTACAATGTCCTAAAAGAAAAACAGAGCTGATGCAAAGTGAAACTGATCTCCATTACTCAAAAAATAACCATGTCACAAAAATGTTTACAGCAAAAGCTCCAAAATGAGCGGAACAACAGAGCAGCACTAAAGTGTGAAATAAAAAATATTCAAGAACCAAACTACGAAGGCTAGAAGCCTTCCTATTTATGCACTACGAGGACCTCCAATAGCCCTCCTTAACTCAAGGGGCTTGGCTGTTCAAACTGTAAGTAATCAACCACTTCACTAAAGCTGCTCGGCTGTCCTTGGGAATCATCTTTGGTGGTCTGCTGAACTCTGAGATGATGGTGGAGAACTCAAGGAAGGGGCCATTTAGTGCAAGAGACACCCTTGCTACAAATCCCCAGCCTTGTTCCCTCATATTTGGCTATCAATTGGCTCATAAATGCTTGACCTTGGTCCAAAAGTTGTCCAAAAATCTGCAATAAGCATGTATTAGACTTGACTATCAAGTGACTATTCTCATTCATTCAATTAACATAAATATACTCAAAAGCATGCATAAACTATGAAGAATGGTGGATTAATTGAGAATAATAGGCAAAATGAGCCCAATAAGTTCCCGATTTTTGGGGCTCATCAATCGTCATCATCATCATCGGGTCTACCTTATTTTAGTTATAAATATTATTTCATGATGATGATAATATCTTTTTATAGTTCAAAACAACATAGTTTTCTTAATAAAAAAATAAAATCCTAATTTATTTTTTATATTTAATGTATAAATATACAATAAATCTCTTGATTTAATTAATTTATTTCAATTTATGATTTTATAAACATGAAAAAGAGAAAATAAAAATACATGATAATATATTAAATGTACATCAAAATCTCTTCCGGATCCCAGTGTTTAAATGTGGTACAAGTACGTGGGTAGTAGATTGGGTGGGCGTGTGGCTCATCTCCACCGCCACATGGCCTCTCACAGAACTGGTCTTTATTTCCCTTGCACTCAAATTTAATGTTGCTTTGACGTAGCCTATCCCTCCTCTCCGCCCTGTTCATCTTCTAATCATGGTGCCCTCATCTCATCTCATTTGCGCTCCTCCTTTGCACTCAAGTAACCCCTTTGCTGCTACAGAGGTTCGCTATCGAACCATCGTGAGGAAATGTTGGGCTCTGGTTTGTTGGGTGGATTTCTAGCTGGGGCTTTGGGTTTGTCACTGCCATACCTGCAAATTTGATAGCCACTTGTCCTCTGCCCTCCCCTTCGCCCATCCATGTGCTAAAGCCAAGCTAGTTTTAATCCTTTTCTGCCTCCTAAGTTTTGCAGCCCGCTCTGATCATCCTATCCTTCCCACTATGCCAAAACTTCGCCAGAGGATGAGTTGCAAGAGAGGTAGCTCCCGGGGGAAAACTGTTTTCCACACCTCCTCCTCCACAATGGATTCCTCGACTTTTTGTTCGGACTTCCGCTCAGACCACTATCCTGCTACTAGGAGTGGTTGGCGACGGGGTAGAGGGAAGCACAATATGGTAGCAAGCTCTTTCAATTCTGCTACTAATACTGCTCGGCTCTAGTTCCCCTGCACTCATGGCAATTTCTCCTTCATGGCCTCTATTACCATAGAGCTTAGCTACATCTCTGCTGGTCAGGAAGCTGTTACCCCTGGGGTGACTAGGGAAATGCTGGTGGAAGACAGATATGGTACCACTCAGATGGATTACAATTAGAGCAAGACCTCAGGTTCTAGTAAATACATTGCCTCCTAGGTCATGGATGATCAGGCAGGCCTGAGTGTCACTATCGGCAGTGGCTTTACAAGCAAAGAGGGCCACCCCTCTGAGGATGAAGACGAATACAAATATGGATGTTGCATCATTCAAGAGCAACCCTCCACCTCTGAAGATGTTTAAGCAGGTCTGCACTCAATGGTTTTTTGAAACACTGTATGCTTGAGGGTGCTCATTTATCACCTATTTTATAGTCATGATATGTGCACCAGCTCTAATTGCCAGTTTCCCCTGCAAGGGAGGGACTCTGCTAGTCTATGTTTTTTGGCCTCGATTTCAGTCTCAGTTATTTCTCAAGTGTGTCCTTAGTTTTTGTTCTGGGTAATGCTTCTCGATTTACTTGTTGTGCTCCAGTCATCGTGTTATTGTTGCTGAATTACCTATGTTCAATATTTAGTTTTAAGCATGATAATGCGGGCTTCATGTTTTTTTTTTGTATTAGTCATGGTTAGGTTTCCAGTAGTCCTCTAGGGCAACACTCAACTGGTTTTTTTGGGAAAGGTTCAGCTATGCTATGTAACATGTTGCATCTTTGGGCTAGCCTTCTCGAGGCCATGGCCTTGGTGTAAAAATATTTTGTATCAATATAGGAGTAGACAAATTCAGAGAAGAAAAAAAAATGTACATCAAAATCATAATAAAATATCAAACTTAATTTAATTGACATTATTATAAAATTATAAAATTTAACGAATTCCATATATTAATTTAAACACATCTCACAAATACACGAAATTATTATTTGATTATTTTAGAAAATAAATTATGTAGAAATTAAAAACATTTCTTTGGCTATTATAAATTAGATATCAAACTTATCAAGGAGGAAATGAATAAGCTAATGACAATAAAAGTACCATAAATACTATAATTGTTTTGTAAAAAAAAGAAAAAAGTTAAGGATATACTAACAAAAGCGAAAGAGGAACTAAAAAATAAATAAAAAAATCGAAACAAATTACCATACAGAAGTAACAAGGTTAGGAAAAATGAATAACCATAAAGGTAGGTTGATATATGAAAAACTCAGTAAATATATAAGCTTAAAAGGGTTAATAATATTTATAAATAAAAACCTCACTACATAAGAACATGTTGAATTAAGGAATGAAGTTTAAAAAATGTAAAGGAAGCTTCGAATGAGGTTCAAAAAAGATAAATGAAGTTCAAAATAAGTAGACGAAGCCATGAAGGAAGGAAAATGGGAAATAATTGGAGATAAAAAAACTATTATGAAGGATAGAGTCTATAATTATGTTTGTGAAATAGGAATTTGGGACAATTCGGAGTGTTTTGGAAACTAAGGAGGCTTTCCATTGAACAAAGGTTCTATGTTAAGTTGGTTTCGAAGTGAAATTGATATTAACCTTTGAGTTGAAATGTATGAGCGTGAGGAGTGTAATGTCCCTAACATTGAAATACCTATCTTTTGGTTGGCATAGAACAAGAATAACTATCACAGATGGATTGGAGGCATAGCCTAGTACATCAAAAATAATGTTTCTCCTCACATTCATCTTCATAAGATAAACCAGATTGTTGAATACTCTTGCATATAAATATCTAACATTAATGCTAGGATTTGTGTAGAAATTTGTTATTTAACACCTATTAATTCTAATTATTGTGATAAAAACAATATGGAGATTTTAACACTACATATGGTACTAATCAAGTTATTATATTAAGAAATTATTCCAACCCTAATTGTATAACCCTCCTCCCACACCTACCAAAGTAACCAGCCAACCATGGTAAACATGTGATAAAGAGTTATTATAAGATGATTCAACTCCCCATGTAGAAGTTAAGGACGTGGAGCTAATGGAACACAAACAACTTGACCTTCTACACATGCAACAGAAACCCCAAGAGCCATCGAACCCATTCAGGTGATAAAACCCTGAGATAAAATGACTTTTTGTTATATTAAATCCTTTGTAGCTGCCTTGACATGGTCATGGATGGAACTGGGACCCCTCATTCACTCCCATAATAAGTCATGTGTGAGACTAGGGACGTTTCCAAGTATTTTTGTGCTAGTGACTCTCGATTTTGTGCCACTTTTTCAGGGCCACGACTCAGGCCACTAGCCAAAACTCCATGAAACTTCTAGAAATGAAAATTAACATTGAAAGAATTATACACATGAAAATAATTCAATAAGGACTTGATTGGAGCCCTACTAGCTATGACATACATCTCTTCAAACATGTCACAAATATGCATCCTACATGTTTAAATAACAAATTCGAGAATAGGGGTCTCAAGATTATCCGATATTCACTAAGAATCATTGTTGCATCATCACAATAACTTCTTACCATCTATTAAGCCACATATGCATTATATAAATTGTGATTAACCAAAACATGATGAGAGAAACCCTGTCATAAAACCCATTCATAGCCATCATATAATGAGTAGAAATATCAAGGATATAATGGACATATAAGTCACATATAAACAAGTATATTTACCCATAAAATACCAAGGAGAAAGAGAAATATCATTGATGCTTTCATAGGCCAACCAAGTACGTGACTTCCACGAACCACCTGACTGTAGACATGCTGAACCAATTCTTTCTTTCAACGAGTCATCCGCGTGCCATATTCCAAGCATGAATGTGGGGATCTCATAAAACAAATCAATTGAAACCATCCAAGGCTTCCATAGGCAAAAGCACCTCAACCATCAAACAATGATTCCACCTCAAGGCTAGAAATCAATAACCATCACCAGACTTGTCTCTACCCAAGCTATCCAAGGCTTTAGAGTGTTTGATCTAACTAAGGCTTCCAGGACTAGTAACTCAACCAACAATTTGACTTGAGGCTTCCAAACTCTTTGTTGAACCAAAGCTTCCACAACTAGTAACTCAACCCACCAAGTTATTCCAGAATATTTATGCAACCAAGGCTTCCAAAACTAGTAACTCAACACAAGCTGTTATAGGGCTTCTAGAGTGTTTATCGAATCAAGGCTTCTAGGAACTAATAACTCAACCCATAGCCAAAAGCATGCGAAAACTAACTGGAAAACAAAAGGAAAACCCATGACACCATGGCTATCCAGGAAATGGAAAGCCTAGGAAAAGCCACCATCAATCCAGGAAATTCTCCATGCCAATGACAGATCATAACCAAATAACCACATGCATATGTCGTGCATGCCAAAACAAGCAAGGAAATCATACATGCAACTTGGTACCAACAAGAAAAAACCATTGTAGTTGTTGATATTGATGTCATGTTATGCTTTCCTACTCCTCCTTTGCATTATTTCTCCAAATCCGAAGTATACCACACTCCTCCAAGAGTGCTCGAAGAAAACTCTAAGTGTCCAAGAGTATAAGAGAGAGAGAGCAAAAATGAGAGCTCCAAAACTAAACTAATCAAAATCCATGAACTGATCCTCATAGCCTTTTCATTAATGTGGCCTCTATTTTCATCATTTTCCATTATTTTCCTTCATATTCCTCCTCACATGAAACTTGTGACCTTCCACCTTTATTTTCTCCTAATTTCCATTAATTTGATAAATAAATTACCAAAAATGCCATTTTCCCTTTCCAAAGCCTTAGTCATTTCCTTTGCCAATTTCCATAGACATTAATTAATCACAAGTGATCCCCATCACTATGTTTATTACCAACATTCAACTTGGAATATGTGTCCCATGACCAAGGTCTTCTTTTATATTTATCACTTTTTACATGGATTTTTTACCAGGGCTATTATAGAACCATACCCCTTGCAGGAAGACCGTCCTCAGTGTTGCATGACACCTACAACCAAAAATATGATGTAAACAAAACATACCTCCCATGGAGATTTAGAACTTATCTCATTGCAGTATTTACAATGATCAACCTACTGAGAAGAAAACCAACAAGACAACCATAATGGTATGGCAGCCATATCACTTCTCAGAACTTTATAACACATCTTATGGTGGTATTTACATCCATATACATATGTACATATACCAAAACATATACAAAACATAAGCCAATCATTCACTCAAACAATGAATATAGAAGGATACATAGCCAGCATTTGATCTTTCATCCCCCATGTAGCATCAGCGGTTCCAAAGTGCTTCCACTGCACTTTAACCTACTTGATTTCTTGGTTTCAGAGCATGATCATGTTTCTATGGAATATACACTGAATTTCCGGCTGGAATTGGCCTTGTGGCTCCACCTGTAATACACACTAGTAAATTATATGATCAACATCTTTAACATATTTCTTAAGCAATGACACATGGAAAACATCATGGAATTTCACTGTCGGAGGTAATGCAAGTTGATAGGTCAATGTGCCACATGATCAAATCTAGAAGGATATCTCCTTGGGCTTTATGCATAAGTACAAATGAACCCGAATTTGAAACTCCTTAAACAATCTATTTTGATCTCCATCACTCTTCTGTCTATCATGTGCTACCTTTAGATTCTTCTTGATTACCTACATTTCTTGTTCCATTTTTTCCAACAGGCCTAGTCCAATCAACACCCTATTCACTAGATCATTCCAATTGATGGGAGTATTAAAATTGCACCCATACCATGCCTCAAACATAATAATTCTCAAAGACTCCTCATACCAATTGTTGTAAGCAAACTCTACCAATGGAAGATAATCTTCCCACTTTCATTTTTGATGCATCACATACATCCTCAACATATTGTCCAATATCATGTCGACCCTCTCTATCTATCCATCTGCTTGTGGATGATAAGTTGTGCTAAAGACCAACTTTGTACTCAAACCTGCAAATAGCTCTTTC
Organism: Pinus taeda; assembly: GCA_000404065.3. Lineage (NCBI taxonomy): Eukaryota > Viridiplantae > Streptophyta > Pinopsida > Pinales > Pinaceae > Pinus > Pinus taeda. The sequence continues at coordinate 51,140 of APFE030466352.1, read as the reverse complement.
TAAAACCTAGAAGTGAATATGGCATCCTTGACTGATATGATATTATTTCGTACACCATGCAACCTCATTATATCCATACTGAATACCTATGCTACATCATCAGTTGAATAAGTAGACTTTCCTTGAAGTAAGTGCACTATCTTAGTGAACCTTTCCACAACAACCATAATTGAGTCATGTTGTCTAGATGTCCTTAGAAAGCTTCCAATGAAGTCCATGGAGATGACCTCCCATATCCACTCTAGAATTGAGATCAGTTGTAGTAACCCACCTCAATGCTTACACTCTACCTTTACATGTTGATAATCCAAGCATCTAGCAACAAAATCTATCACTTATTTTTTCAAGCTCGATTAATAGTATAACTTATTCACCACTGTTAGTGTCTTCGGATATATTGGGTGACTTGAATATAGTTTCACATCAAACTCCCTTAACATAATCTTCTTAAGATTGTTGTCATCTGACACATATATAGTGTCGCTAAATCTGACCAAGCCATCGGCTGTGAGATAATAGTCCACATCTTGTGCACCTGTACCTATGTCTGTACTTTTTCTTATACATGTACTTTGTTGTAACTTGTGCCTGAGCTCCATGTACTTGTTATCCTGTTGACTTACCTGTAATATCTAAGCATGTAAATATGTCCCATAAGAATTAATAGTTGTTATGTGGTTCACCTATATTTGCCTACTAAGAGCATCTGCTACCATGTTCTCTTTATCTTTAATGTACTTGATATCAAAGTTGAACTTGCTAATTGTGGCCAACCATCTATCTTTTATATCATTCAAATTTAGTAGGTCAAATAGATACCTCAATCCACTTTGATCGCTCATCAGTACAAATCTCATGTCAAGATGATAGTGCCTCCAGATATTCAATGCATGGATGATTGATGCCAACTCAAGATCATGTGTCAGATAATTTTGCGAGTTCTCATTCAGTTTTCATGACTCATAGCATACTACCTATCCCTCATTCATAAGAACTCTAGCAAGTCCTCTCTTGTAACCATGTATGCATACCACAAACTGTTTTTGTAGATCTATAATATTTAGCACTGGAGCATTTGTCAACAATTGTTTCAACCTTTCAAAACTTGTTTCACATTCTTTTGTCTGTTCAAGATTCTTACCTTTCCTTTACAATGATGTGATGGGATTTATAATTTGTGATAAGTTCTTGATCAACCTCCTGTAATAATATTCTAACCCAATAAATGATCTTACTTCATCCACATTTATTGGAGCTTCTCATTCCATGATAACACTGATCGTTTTTGGATCTACTCCAATTCTTTCCTTGGAAACTCCATATCCCAAGTAATGTACCTCTGCCTGAAAGAAATTGCATTTGCTAAGATTAACATACAACTAGTCCTTGCTTAGTGATCTCAAAATTGATACTAAATGTTCGGCATGTTCTTATTCATTTTTAAAATATATCAAGATGTCATCAATGAACAAAATAAAAAAACTTGTCTAGATAAGGATGCAACGCACTAGTCATAAAATAGATAAAAGTAGTTGCAGCATTATTCAAACCAAATGGAACTACAACAAATTCATAGTGTTTGTACGTATTTCAAAAAGTTATCTTGTCAATGCCATCTTCTTTAATGCGTACCTAATGATATCTAGATCTCAGCTAAATCTTCAAAAACATTATTGCTCCCTTCAATTGATCGAACAAATCATCAATACTTGGCAATGGGTAACTATTCTTGATGGCCACTTTCTTCAAATACCTGTAATCAATGCATAAAATAATAGTACAATCCTTTAAAAACAATGCATGTGCGCCCCATGGTGATAAAATTGGCGTAATGTATGCCTTGTTAAGCATTTCCTTCAACTGCAACTTTAGGTCTAAAAACTTTAGAGTGCTCTCTTATATGGTGCTTTTGATGTTGGTTCTTCCCCTGGTACAAACTCAATAGAAAAATCTAATTCTTTGTGAGGTAGAAACTCTGAAATATTTACGGGAAATATATCTTTAAACTGTTGTGAAATAGGGTACCTTCTCAAATCATTTCATCCTAAACTTCCTTACCTTTGTCACAAGAAATGTGCATTGAAAATAACACACATCATTTTCCATGATTGTGCTTTTCTTGCATAACTATCACCAATCTAATTGATGTTGCTTTCTTCTTACCTTGCAATATTCAATGTTCTCCATTCTTATCCAAGCACTCAATAGCTTTATCATAATAATCCACCTTGCTTCTATCGAGATACAATGAGTCCATAGCCAAAATAATGTTATACAAAGCCAATGGAAATACATTCAAATCTGTTGATGTAGACATACCATTTAACTCAAATGCACAAGATCTCACCCAATGATGAACTTGCTTCTTTGTACCTATAATCAACTGTACTAACCAAGATTCTAAATGCACTTCTTTATTCAAGCCACACTTATGCACCAAGTCAGGATTAACATAACTATAATTAGATCCAGGTTGAATCAAAATAGAAACAACTTGATCACAAAGCTTACTGTCCATCTCGATAATAGACGTTTGGTGATATGTTTACCTGTTATCCAATGTTGCATAGATCTGAGGAACACTCTGTCTAACATCTTTCATTGTCTTGGCTTCCTGAGCACTGTAGATCTATTATCTACCACCCTAATGTTGTGGAATATCTTCCCTCCGATGATCCTTGCCACAAGTCCAACCCTGTATTCATTATTTTTTCCTCAAACTGGAATCCCTACCCTTTGTGAGATGCAATGAATTATTTTGCGATGCTGCATTCTCTTTTTTACCAGTGCCCTGAGGCCTTTCTCGCTTCTTATCCAATTTCCATTTATTCCTTGCATTACATTTCCAATTTGGTTTAGTCTAAGATATATGCTTTGATTTCTCATAACAATTCTTTAGCTTCCAAATGGCCTCCTCTAATGATCTAGGCTCATCAAACACAATCATGTCCTTGAATGCTATTGATAACCCACTGATGAATCTCTGAATATTGGCATTCTCATGCTTGAGGAAAGGTACATATCTCAACAACTCCATAAATCTACTAGTCTACTCATCATCATTCATAGAGCCCATATTTAGGTCATAAAAATATTTTTCCCTATCAATGTAGTACCTCTCTGATAAATACTTATTCCTAAATAGTCTCTCAAATTCACTCCAATTCAACTGCTCCTCATAAATATCTCAGACGTTGTTTAGATATTCTCACTAGATATTTGCTTTACATTTAAGACTAAATGTAGTTATTTTAGCCTTCATGTTCTCTAATTAATCATGAAATCTCAAGAACTTATCCATTCCAAGAAACCATGCTATTGCATCCTATATTTCCTTCGATTCCCCATCAAATGTAGGTGGATTTTATTTTTTAACTGAAACTGCAAATATCCCCTTTCACTCCTCTTGTAAGGATGATAAAAATGAGGACCATGATACCTGTCAGAACCAGAACTAGAATAGTACCTGTGTCCATCACCTTTCCTATCTGGAGTATCCAAGAACCTTCCATCTCTAATTATGTCATCTCTATTTGACATGTACCCACCGGGATACCTACTGCCATATGCCCCATTAGTTTTGTCCTCCTATCCATGGGTAATCCGAAGTGGTCCCTCTCACTGTAGTTATGAAAAAATTTGAAGGATTATTTCACTAAACTCTACTTATTTCTTCTGTGCTTGCATTATTTTGTCATTATCTACTTTAGAACTTCTTATCTCTACATTCAAACTTCTTAATGTGTTTGTTAAGTCAGAAAAATGCCCAACACCATGCTTCTCATACAATACATAGGGAGAGTCTAAGGGAACTGTAGTCTACCATATTACTAGTCCTCATTTTTTTTCTCTTCTTGCAAGGTATATCATGTCAGCTAAACCAAAATACCAATAAACCAACGTACCTTAATGTAGTTCACGAAAGGATGTCCTGTCTGCAAGATCAACTAGATTAGTGCAACATATATATATGTGTGTATATATATATATATGTGTGTGTGTGTATATATATATCTATATATATATATATATATATATATATATATATATATATATATATATCAACATTTATTCATCATTTTGATCATTATATAGTCACCAATGCATGGTAATACCAACCATACACTATCGCCTCATGCATGGCAACTACAACCACATCAATGTATGCACAACGATATATAAGCACTAACATGCATAACTAATTCATAACTAATATACACTCATGAAAAGCACATAGAACAACAACACCATCAACTTTCGCATGGAGAAATCACTGTAACCATGAACAACACTATGCATGTGCAACAATCACATAGACCACAATTATAGGGAACACATATATTCAACCTACATTAATGCATGATGAACACACCACCCATCCAGTCTAAGTGGTGAACCATGCTCTGATGCCAATATGTAGCACCATCCTTCCATATATACCCAAGTAACCAGCCAACTTGGGTAAACATGTGATGAAGAGTTATTATGACATGATTCAACTCCCCATGTAAAAGTTAAGGAAGTGGAACTGATAGAACACAAACAACCTGACCTTCCACTTAAGCAACATAGCCCCCATGAGCCATCTAACCCATCCACGTATCCAACCCTTGAGACAAACTAAGTTCTTCCTACATTAAAGCTGCAATCTCTCCCTTGACATGGGCATGCACGCAACTTGGGGTCCTCCATTCCCTCCCATATCAAGGCATGCATGTGATTGGGGACTTTTCTAGGTAGTTTTGTGCTAGTGACTCCTCATTCTGTGCCACCTTTTCAGGGCTAGGACTCGTACCACTACCCATAACTCCATGAAACTTTCAGAATAAAAATTAACATTGAAACAATGATCTGGATGCAAGTACTTGAACAATGACATGACTAGACCCCTACTAGCCATGATAGACATTTCATCAAACATGTCACAAATATGCATCCTATAGGTTTAAACAACATATATCAGCATAGGGGTCTCAATCTGCTCTGAGATTCATTAATAAGCACTGATTCCTCATCACAATAACCACATTACCATGTATTAAGTCCCATATTTATTGTACATTCAATGATTAACCAAAACATGTGAGAGCCATGCATTTCCACTATCATAAAACTCATTCACAAGCAACATATAACCAACAAAAGTATCAAGTATATAATATCCATATAAGACACATATAAAAAAGTATATTTACCCATAAAATACCAAGGAAAAAGAGAACTCTTATTGATGCTTGCATAGGCCGACCAAGTATGGGACTTCCACGGACCACCCAAACGTAGACTAGGCTAAACCAAATCTTTATTTCATCCATTCACCTCGTGCCATGCATGAATGTGTGATCTCAAAAAACAAAACAATCGAAGCCATCTAGGGCTTCTAGAGGCCAAACCACCTCAACCCTCAACCAGTGATTCCACCTCACTATCAGACATCCCTAACCATCACCAAATTCATCTCTATCAAAGTTGTTGAGGGCTCTAGAGTCTTTGTTCGAACCAGAGCTCACAGGCTCATAACTCAACCCACAACTATTATCGTGTTTCCAGAGCGTTTATCCAACGAGGGCTTCCAAGACTAGTAACTCAATTGACCAAGGCCTTCGAGATAATTTTTCCAACCAGAGCTTCTAGGACTAGTAACTCAACCCAGGTTGTCATAGGGGTTCGAGAGCGTTTGTCCAACTAAGATTTCTAGGAACTAATAACTCAACCCTCAGCCAAAGGCACAAGAAAACCAACCAAAAAAGAAAAGTAAAACCTAGAACACCATGGCTATCCAAGAAATGGCAAGGCTAGGGAAAACCACAGCCAATCTAGGCAATACTATATGCCAATGACAGATCATAACCAAATAACCATATGCATATGCCATGCGCGACAAAGCTAGCAAGGAAATAATACATGAAACTTGGTACTTGCAAGAAAAATATGTTGTAGTTGTTGATCCCAATGTCCTTTTGCATTTTCCTGCTCTCACTTTGCCTTCTTTCTCCAAATGTCAAGTACGCCACATTCCTCCAAGAGTGATCCAAGAAAAAACTAAGTTTCTAAGAGTATGAGAAAGAGAGAGAGAAAATAAGAGCTCCAAAACTGAATTGGTCAAAATCCATGAACTAATCATCAAAAGCATTTTTATTAATGTGGCCTCTATTTTCTTCATTTTCCATTATTTTCCTTCATTCTTCATCTCACATGCAACTCATGACATTTCACCTTTATTTCCCCCAAATTCCCATTACTTTCAAAAACAAATTGCTAAAAATTCCATTTCTCCTTTCGAGAGCCCTAGCCATTTACTTTTCCAATTTCAAGAGTCATTAATTAATCACAAGTGATCCGCATCACTATTTTTCTGCCCAACATTCAACTTGGAATACATGTCCCATGACCAAGGTCTTATTTTATGTTTATTAACTTTTACATGATTTTTTTTACGAGGGTTGTTACACTGATATTTATGACTAGATGAAGAAATTATTTCAGCTGAGAAATATAGAGGAAACTATGAAGACTTCACCAATAATTTTTTTGGTATTTATCTAGTCAAGATATGAAGTTACCAAGAACAAATAATTCAAAAGGGTATAATGAAATGGTCAAACTCCAATCACATGCCTTCTATTCATCGGATAGGAATTAGTGTGGTCCACTATGTGGTCTTTGACATTTACATATCAAATTGAACATAATTTTTAACCTTTTAACTCCCTATGAATCTAACTTTAATCATGGACCTTTCACCCTAACTCTAAGCTTTTCCATGCATAATGGCCCCATTCAACCAAATTTTAATAATGGAAAGCACATGTTTTTTTCAAAGTTAATCCTTATCTTTTCATAAACGATTTAAATAATAACCTAAATCTTCTAAATTATATGGACATCAACAAATAAATCTACCATAATTTTACAATGAACTTTTGTATCTCCATAAATAAGTTCACTTTCAAGTGTTAGAAGCATGTTTGTCCCTTGTTTCCTACATTTTTTGACACGTACATTGATAAGCTAGAAGAAGAAGATTACATTGGCCTAACTCTTGCTAATATAGCCGTCATTCATCTTCTTTATGCTAATGATATTGTTCTGATGGCAAGGATTCCATATGATCTTAGAAAGCAACTAAGTACTGTTAAGGATTTCTACTCCAATATAGGTCTAGTCGAAAATTTTAGGTCATGATAATTAATTCTAATAATATCAACCATAATACTTTTGTTTATAACAACAATAACTTAGAGAAATTTCCTTCTTACAAATATCTTGGAATCAATATTCATCACAAGCTCAACTATAATCATAACATTGAAGAAAGGATAAATAGAGGGTAGAAAGCTTATTATGGGTGTGAAAACAATTGCAAATTAGTAAACCTCTGTATATGAGATAAAAAAAAACTCTCTTTTTCAACATTCTTTTTACTCTTGCTATTTTATATTAATACAAATTTTGGGGAAGCAATATCTCGAGAGCCATGGAGAAAGATAAAATATACCCAAATAAATTGTATAACCTATAACCTCAAAATTAAAGGAAATAATATTGATGTTATCCTCTTTACAAAAGAAAACATTTTCTCCATTGATAACACAAGCATGACCATGTATTTAATTTATAAAGGCAAGTTGAACAACTTGGAAGGTAAGAGGCTTCCAAAAATTGCTACTAACTCTAACTGAAACCATATTTAACTCAAACCAAGATGCTATAAGGATGCCTAACTTTCGGCAAACCATTAGGGGATAAATGAAGACATCATTATGCCACATAAGGATAATGTCAAAAGTGTTATTGAAATACATAATTTAAGGGGGAAATGAGTTGCTAAAGGAAAAATAAAATTAAGATATTATAAAGAGATGATGCACCATAATCTAAAAGATCAAAAGTATATTATTATTTTGGCAAGTGTAAAAATGAAAATAAATATTGCTAAAATAAGAATTAATTCTCATGAGCTCCATAGTAAAATTAAGCTTTCATTGATTTCGAGATCAAAAGTATATTATAATTGTGGCAAGTGTAAAGATGAAAATAAATATTTCTAAAATAAGAATTAATTCTCACGAGCTCCATAGTGAAATCAAGCTTTCATCAATTCCCAAAATGCCTTCGATGAAAGAGAAGGCTTTGTCACCTTTGTAACATTAAGAATGTTGCATAATTTTTTTTTCTTAAAATGCTCTACATATTGAAAGATTAGATCTCATGTTAGAAATATTTACTGCAAGAGCAATCTTCCTCAAATTTTTTTTAAATGAACTGTGGTAATGTGGAGAATCTCTACAAATGTTTTTTTAACTCAAAAAAAATTCCAATAAACCATCAATTTAATTTAAGTGGAAACTAATTGTAATAATCATCATCCATCTAAAACTTATTATGTTATAAACTCTCATAATTTAAATTTTTGTGTTACCAAATCTCATAATTATATATTAATATTTAATATATTTATTTTATTTCTAAACTTGCTATAAATAATATAATACAATAACAATTATTTATATATTTATTTACATTTACTCTAGAAATTTTGAGTTGATAAAGTATATTAAATAAACAAACTCACCTGAAAAATAATACTATTTAACATCAATTTTACGTTAACTTATAACTAAACTTAACATATAAATTTTTAAAAAATGTTTAAGTCTTACCCATATATAATCTAAAAAGAAAATTACACTTAAAAAGTGCTTGATATATCTAAACATATATTATTTGATTTACATGGATGTCTACAAAATAAAATCATTGGTTCACTCGAATTTTAAAATGTCTTTGTTTTATCCCATGTCAACCATGGGTGTTTAGCATGGATATGGGGAACTTGTGTTTGATATACCGTCCACTGGCCACACATATAGGGAACGTGTGTTTGATCTATCATGCAATGGCCATTTCAAATTACATTTAACGGTGTTTCGCTAAGTGTTTTATTGAGCATCGTCAATAATCATATCAACTTAATCAACAAATCATGGGTAACGTAATCAAATAATGGTAGAAGATTGGGATCTGATTGCAAGTTCCACTCTTCTTTCCGTACAACATTCATTTTTGTGTCATGACGTATCGAAATCCAGCGAGAGTTTATCCCAAAATCGAAATCCAGAGAGAGTTTATCCCAAAACCGAAATCCAGAGAGAGTTTATCCCAAAATCGAAATACAGTGGGTTTGTTTGCCCACGCTTTTCTATAAATCTAGGAAGTTGTGTTGAGTGAGTAAACCATCACTACAGCAAATGCTTTCACAAAGCACTGCCAAAGAGTGAGCGGAAGGAGATCGGATAGTAGTTTTTCAGTTGAAAACAGTAGGAAAGTGCAGAGGTCCTATATACAATTATTCAACGGATCCATGGCTTCCAGGGGCGATCATAAGAAGCAAGAGATCAGACTGTTCGGAGTGGATCTCAACCAGCGCAACACCAATTGCAGCCACGATAACCACCAAGTAAAGGAAATTTCAGGAGGCCAAACACGTGCAAACAACGAAGGTCATAAAGAGGTGCCCGGGTTAGAGGGTTCTGCTTCCGAGAACATTAGCTCCGCTCAGGGCCCTGAGGCCCGCGTTTTTCCTTGCCGCTACTGCCCAAGAAAGTTCTACAATTCTAAGGCGCTGGGAGGCCATCAGAATGGCCATAAGAGAGAGCGAGCTGCAAGCAAATCGAATCCCAGTCTGAATAGGCTGCCAACCGAGAGACTTCAGTACCCTCCTGTGGGACAGAAGCCTGCTCATGCTATTTTTGCTTCCAATCGTAGACTATATAACAATTTTGAGTTCCAGAGAGTGGAGCTCTCAAATAATCAGCCTCACCTTGAGCAGTCGCCACACAACATTCTTGTCAACCTGGCATCGAACTCTTTGTCTTCTGTGAAAAGGGCCAGTAATGCCATCGAATCGGCAATGAGCTCTTTACCCTCTGTGAAAAGGCCCAGAAACGATGATCCTGAGCAGCACAATACGACTTATCGTTGTGTAGTTACCTCTAGTACAGAAGATGTGGAGCTTGACTTGTCTTTGCATCTTTGAAGCATTGAAAATTTTATATTCTTTGATTGCATTTTGAAACTGTCTTTCTCACTACCTTATTGTAGGTAAAAATTTGAGCTTTTTCTTACATCCCATTACCCACAGAGGCCATGAAATCTGTACAGTGCACTTCCAAAGCATATTCTTTGTTATGATATAATCAGTATACTTCCTAACAATATTCTCATGTCATATAATCAACTCTGCCATGTATTCATAAACCTCGGACATCTAGATCTGAAATCTGCAAATGTGAGCGTACTAAAATGTTAAACAGAAACCTTCACTTCCATGTGTCAATTTATTATTTACTTGAGTTTTTTTGCTTGTGCTTTTAGAAGTGTCTATTTCAAATGTATAATCACTCTAGATAATTCTGAGAATTACACTTAGTCATCTTTAATATGATCTGAATTTGTGCTTTTGAGCTTTTTCTTTTCACTTTTAGGTTGATTCTTAAATCCACATTCATTTTAGATAATTTTGGAAAAAAAAAATCA
>APFE030466352.1:4191-39815 GCA_000404065.3 Pinus taeda | reverse complement strand
ATATTATTAATAATTTTGGTTTTTCTTAACCTTTAATAATTCTAGGCCTTGATAAAAAAACATAAGTATTGAAGAGTTTCTATGCTTTACAACTAAGATATAACACATTTTTTCTTAAATTAGGGATGGTTTGAAAATCCATCAGAAATTGGGGGGATTTACCACATCAAATTTTTTATATTTATTAAAATTCAATGCAACATATCAAACTCTCTAGCACACTAGAACATTTGATAAGCATTTAGACTAAGCATATGTTGTGCATATTCACTTAAGAAAAAAATCAAGAGATCCTTATCCACCTTAAATTGAAATAAGAAGCATTGAGCTAATTACAAGAAGAAGTTTAATAAATTTAAATATAATAAAAGTTAAAATAAAATTATTTTAAAATTTAATAATATATAATGATTTTTTACTAATCATTTATTAATTTATTAATTTTTTGAAAAATATTAATAACTTGCTAAACAATAATAATAATTTACTTTATGGTAAACCTTTGTTACACTTAGTTTTAAAAAATAATAATAATTTATTTTATTCTTTAAACCCATATTACACTTACTTTTCCAAACTAATAATAATTCATCGATAGGTGTATATATATGAACTTTAAATGGAAGGAGGTATGTTGACCTTTTGTTTTTAATTGAGGGCTTAGTTTAATTCTCAAGGGAATATGCTCAACATATTTTTCTTCTTAATGTTTATTAGTGAATGTAGTGTATTGCGAATTTGTTATGTTGCATTGACTTTTAATAAATTAAAAAAAATAGATTCATGCCATGAGACTCCCCACCCACCAATTTCTTAGGGATTTGAGATTATTCTAATTCTAGTAAGTTCTTCCATGTTGAGATTATTCCAATTCTAACATATTGCTCATTATTATTTATATTATTATTTATTTATATATAGGAAAATTTTATTTAGCAAAATGGTCCATTACTTTAAATAAATTTAAAAAACTAGATTCATGCCACATGGCTCCCCACCCACCAATTTCCTAGTGATTTGAGATTATTCCAATTCTAATAAGTTCCTCAATATTATTTATAACTTTCATTTATATAAAAACAAATTTTACTTAGCAAAATGGTCTGTTACTTGGAATAAATTAAAAAAATTAGATTTGGTGCCATTTGACTCCCCGCCCACCAATTCCCTAGGGATTTGTGATTATTCCAATTCTAATAATTTCTTCCATGTTGAGATGATTCTAATTCTAATAATTTATCCATAATAAGTTCCTCATTATAAGTTATAACATTCATTTATATATAAGAAAATATATAACAATGTATTTTCCTATGTCTTCACTATGGTGCAAATAAATTTCATCCATTCTCGCATTAACATGTCCCTCAACATGTTCAAAGATTATATTGTATACTCCAATCTACTTCTCACGCTAGAAAAATGTGTTCTACATGTGAATGCTACATCTTCTTTGATTGATAACAGAGTTTTCCATAACATATATAACAAGGTATTTTCCTATAATAGGAAACAACTAACTTCCCTATGTTCAAAGATCATATCTTCTACTCCAATCTACTTCTCACGCTAGAAGAATGCGGGCTACATGTGAATTCTATGTCTTCTTTGATTAATAACCAAGTTTTTCATAACACATATAACAAGGTATTTTCCTATAATCAGGGCACGAAATTACTTCCCTCCCTCCTTTACCAGTATCTAAACATACATATATTTGTACATTGCCATGAGTCTTTGATAGTATCAAATTTAACATGGAAAACCTCTATGAGAAGTTTGGGCGTTTGATATTGTATCATGAGGCTGACTTGTGGGACCTTGACTCTCCAGAGGAATATGTCTTGCCCCACAAATAAGGAGTACAAGGTTTGACCAACTTATGCCACAAATCTCCATGAGATAAATTATGTGTCTACTATATAATTAGTAACCAAGTGTGGTTAGATTTTAATGAATACAAATGTATAAAAATAGCTGAACTATGAATTTGGTCTCTCCTATGTTTTCAGTGTAGGATTAATGTAGAATTAGGTAAAGTAGCATGAATGAATTTGTGCTCTGAAATTAATTAGCAATCCAATAACAAATTTTCAAATTGCAAACTGAAGTTTTTAGTTTTCCTTTGAAGATCAATATTGATCTATTTTAATCACAAATCTAGGAAGTGTTTAGAGTGATATAATTTCTTCTTTTGTAATTTCCTTTAAAATGAAAATTTTGAAAAAAAAGGTTTGCATCTCAAAGATAAAATTGACAAAAAAATATAGCCCAAATATAAAATAACAACATTACTTGAAATTCTTAAAAATGTGTTAGCCATGAAAATGTATTTTTTTTCATTGTACATATTAGTTGACATCGAAATATTTTACCTAATATCACATTGAAATACTTTAGTTATGAAGTACATCGTTTATATTAATAAGTTCCTCCATGATTAATAAATTATGAAATTTAGAAATTGTGGTTGTTGTTTCAAAATATATGTTTATTTTTAAAATTTTAAATGCATTATATTGTAAATTGATTGTAAGTAAAATAGATAAAGTGAAAATATAAAACTTGCTTCTTTTATTTTTAATTATCAATTTTTGAAATATAGCATACAGTAGAAAATTATAAATTTTATAAATTTAAAATTCCATCAATAATGTTTCAAATTATATATTTTTAAAAGATTTAATATATTCAAATGAAATTATAGTAAATGAACTCATGAATTTACAAATTATTATTTTGTTTCATTTATTTTATATGAATTTATTTTTGAAAACTTCACTATCTACTATTCATTTGTTTTTAAGATTTTTCACTATATTTTTATTTTTTTCATTAAAAAATCCTATAAAATAATAATTTACATGGTTTATTAATCTAAGGATTCATATTCCTAAGGAGTAATATTATTCATAGGGTTTATAATATTAATCTTTAGGTTTAATATAAATCCATTGGGTTTATAATCATGGTGAATCATGGTCCAATGTCACATTGCGATAACTATTTTCTCAATATGAAAATCAACCATGATCAACCATAGTCGCAATGTGACAAAGATTGTCGCTTATCCCAATGTCAAATTGACATAACCATGGTCATCAATGGCCAACCATGGTCCAACATCACATTGTGACACAAATTGTCTCAACCATGGCCAGCAATGGTCATCCATTGTCAAACGTCGCATTGCATCAAATGTTTTCTCAATATGGAAATAAATCATGGTCAACCATATTCCAATGTCACATTGTGACACATATTTTTCTTAGTGTTGATATTCCTTGGGTTTATAATATTTATCCCTTGGGTTTAATATTATTCTCTTGGGTTTATAATACCTTTGGGTAAAATCCTTGTCGGCATGGTTAATAACCATGGTCAAACATGGTCACATTGTGACAAAGACTATCTCTTGGTCCAATGTCACATTGTCACAACCATGGTCATCAATATTCAGCCATGGTCCAACATCACATTGTGACAAAGATTATCTCAATATGGAGATGAACCATGGTCAACCATGGTCTACAGTCACATTGTGACAAAGATTATCTGAATATGGAGATGAACCATGGTCAACGATGATCAGCCATTATCCAATGTCACAGTGTGATAAACACTGTCTCAATATGAAAATGAATCATGGTCAACCATACTTCAACATCACATTGTGGCAAATACTTATCTTAGGGTTTATAATATTTATCTTAGGGTTTATAAGATTTATCCCTTCGGTTTAATGTTATTCCATTCGGTTTATAATCCCTTGGCTTTAGTAATATTCCCTTGGGTTTCAATTTCTTTGGTTTTAATTCCTTCCATTTATTATTACCTTGGGTTTATAATATTTATCTTAGGGTTTATATACCTTGCATTTATAATATTAATCGATTGGGTTTAATATTATGTCCTTGGGGTTATAATACCTTTGGGTTTTATAATTAATCCTTTGGTTTATAATATCAATCCATTGGGTTTATTTGGTTCATATTCTTAGGGTATCATATTATTCATAAGGTTTACAATATTAATATTAGGGTTTAATATAAATCTCTTGTGTTTACAATCATGGTCATCCATGGTTAATGATAGTCCAGTGTCACAATGTGCCAAAGATTGCCTCAATATGAAAATAAACCATGATCATCCATGGTCCAACGTCAGATTGTGACAAACATCATCCCAATATGAATAGCAATGATGGTAAATCATAGTCAACCATGTTTATTTTAGGGTTTATTTGTCTCAATATGAAAATAAATCATGGTCAACCATATTCCAACATCACATTGTGACAAATATTTATGTTAGGGTTTATAATATTTATCTTGAGCTTTATATCCTTGGGCTCATAATATTTATCCCCTGGGTTTAATATTATTCCCTTGTGTTTATATTATCATTCCATTTGGTTTTTAATCCCTTGGGTTTTTTGTATTAATCCCTTGCCTTTATAATATCAATCCCTTTAGGGTTTATATACCTTTCATTTACAATATTAATCTCTTAGGTTTATAATACCTTTGGGTTCAATCATGGTCAACCAAGATCACATTGTGACAAAGACTATCTCTTGGTTCAACATCACATCATCACAACGATGGTCATCGATGGTGAACCATAGTTGAACATCGCATTGTGACAAACATTTTCTCAAAATGGAGATCAATCATGCTCAACAATGATCATCCATTGTCCAATGCTGCATTATGACAAACATTGTCTCAATATGAACATCAGTCATGGTCAAACATATTCCAACGTTGCATTGTGACAAATATTTATCTTATGGTTTATAATATTTATCTTAGGGTTTATATTCCTTAGGTTTATAATATTTATCCCCTAGGTTTATAATATTAATCCCTTGGGTTTAATATTATTCACTTGGGTTTATATTAACAATCTATTGGGTTTTTAGTATTAATCCCTTGGGTTTATAATATCAATCTCTTTAGATTTTATAGACCTTAAATTTATAATATTAGTCCATTAGGTTTAATAGTATTCCCTGGGGTTTATAATCCCTTTGGATCTTAGAATTAACCCCTTGGGTTTATTATTCTCTTTGGCTTATAATATCAATCCCTTGGGTTTATTTGGTTCATATTCCTAGGGTTATATTATTCATAAGGTTTATAATATTAATCTCACGGTTTAATATAAACAACTTGGGTTTACAATCATGGTCATCCATGGTCAATGATGGTCCAATGTCATAATGTGCCAAATATTTTCTCAATATGAAAATTAACCATGTTCAACCATGGTCCAACGTCACATTACTGCAAGCATCATCTCAGTATGAAAATAAATGACTATAAATCATGGTCAAGCATGTTTGTTTTAGGGTTTAATATTTATCTTAAGGTTTTTATAGCTTGTGTTTATAATATTCATCCCTTCGTTTTAATATTATTCCATTGCAAGGAGCCACTATAGATATTGGAGAGAGAGAGAGAGGTAGGGTCTGATATTTACAGCTATATCACAAGTCAAATCAATATATGGTTTCCATGTTTCACTGCCTTTTTATTTTCACCGTGACGAAAAAATGCAAGACAGTGAGAGAAGGTATTGGTTGGAAAGCATGAATGGTCATGATCATTATCTTGTTGATTTGAATTGGTGTAGCTTTTGTCATTAGCCTTGATGTGTTTTGGAAGGGGCCAATGTTTAATAAAAATGTTTTCGTGGAGTGTTTAAAGTTGAATTTCCTATCAATCACATTTAAATTGTTGTTTTTATTTTTATTAAATGTTTATTTCATAATTATTTCATAATTATTTATTAAATGATTATTAATATAATTGTTGTTATTAGCTTTATTTTATTATAGTAATAATATAATAATAATAATATTTTTTTAATATAATAGTAATAATATCATATTAATTATTATTAATATGGCACTTATATTTATATTAATATTATTGATAATAACATTAATTCTTAATATTATTGATAACTGATATATGTGCTTGATGTTGGCCTATCGACATTTATCAACCACATTTATTAATGTGGTTGTGAAAGTTTATTTCATAGCTAAATCTATGTTACACTTTCTTTGTCGATGGAGGTAATGAGATGGAGGACAATTTTATAGTATTCCAAAATTTAGAAAGCATATATGTGCTTGTGTGTGTGTGTGTGTGTGTGTGTGTCATCTCTCAATGCCATGAATTTGCTCACACGAGAGTTTCCTTGTTGGAAGTTGGTAAAAAAATATTTAAAATTTCCGAAAGTTTGAGTGTTTGAAATGTTTTTATGGAAATGGAAATGGATTCAACACCATCAAAAACACCTAGGACACCCAAAATCTCGAAATTTCAAAGTTGTAGCTGAGATTTAAAAAAAAATTGTTGGAGTTTTCCATAATATTGGTAGAATTTCAATTATTTTCCAAGCTAGTTTTTTGGGGTTTTTAATGGATTTTTTTAAACTACACTTATATATATATATATATATATATATATATATATATATATATATATATATATATTATATATATATTATATTGGATGGAATATTATTAATATTTAAATATAAATTATGTATAGCTTAATAATCAATTTTATTTTTTTTTAATGTATTTTGACTCTCACATTTTGTACAGTGAGGAAAACACTTGTGTTCTATACCTGTGGTTGTCTATGGATGGTAAACCATAATTACCAAATTTGGCTGAATCATAATGAATAATTCGAAATTCGACAATTTGGTTTGATTCAACTACAATACAACAAATTCATCTCAATTGTATAAGGACAAAATAGTTTCCCCTAATAGATTTTGTGGGCATTCGTTTTAATGTCAAATGAGTTCCCACCACCGGGGTATGGCATGCCCATGGTACCTCTCAAAGGGCATTACTCATAACTTACCAACAAATTAGACTGAATGTAGCAATTTTTTACTATTGTCTTGATGTCAACTCTAATGACCAGTTGCTTCCACTGATGAATCTTGTTGGGGCGCATGCTTGAATGAGTTTACTAGAATAATTGGTTAAAGGGAAGGGCTTGTAGGTCATGTGGTGGGGATGGTCTATCTTTTTCCTCCCACTGTGGTTCAAATCTATGCTTAATCACTTTAATAAATTAATAATTAATAAATTCATAATCATATTAATAAAAAATAAATAATTAAATTAATTAATTTTATTTATCAAACAAATTAATTTTACTAATCAAGGAAAATTAATTAATTGAGTAATATCAAATAATTGAATCAATTAAACCAATTTATTGAAAATAATCAAACAAAATTATAAACATAATAATTAATTCTATAAATAATAAAATTAATTAATAAGTTATCCCTTTATCTTATTAATAAATTAATTAATTAATTTATCGATTAAACTTATTAATAAAAATTATATAGCTATATTATAAATATTGAAATGAATTAATTAATATTAAAAAAGTAATAATAAATAATAATAATAATAAATAAATAAATCTAGTAGGAATAAGAGCCGACCTATTTCTTATTTCTTCTCTTTAGTAACCTACCTAGATATATATATAACTATATTATATATATATAATATATATATATATATATATATATATATATATATATAATATATATATATATATATAGCTCTTGATACATCATTAAGATTTGGAGAATATTGATTGGGACATCCCCTCATGATGGACTCACTTGGTAGTCTGAAACGTTGGGTACAAAGAACTCTATAACAGGTCATTCCTACTCTTCTAAAAGATATTGCCTAGCCTAATTCCTCGAAATAACAACTAGATGTTATTAGTGAACTTAGTTAATAGCTAGTATCATATTAGTACAGTGAACCACTTTATTGAAAAATAAAAACGAGAAGCCCCTAAAAGAATGGAGTTGTCTATAACTGAGAGTTTTTGGAGTTTACGACAGATTTCTTATGGTCAAATCTTGATTTATGTTGTTTCAAATAGATTTTTAATTTCATATATGGATTCAACACCCTCAAAAACTCCTGGGAAATTTTGATTGTGAAGTCGTCACATATCAAACTTGTGATTTTAGTGAATCCCTACTAGATTCAAGACAAATTAAAATGATTTTTTTTGCAAAATATCTTAGTTATAGACAACTCTTAAAAAGAATGGGTTGGATGAAACTTAACTAGATATACTTTCATTAAGATCTCTTTTGGTCACTAAAGGCTCGAAATGATCATCTTGCTATAGGGCCACTTCTTTTAGTAATAAAAGGAAAATGGAGCATCACTTACATAATAGAAATTATCCTGTATGGGTGGGGAAGGTTGAGAATGGGGGCTTCACTAAAGGAGCAATATGATACCACGTGCATTGATATTGGGAGATATATATTGAGCGACAAATGACATAATATATTGAGCATATAATAGGGGGTAAAGGGCTTTTATATTGGCAGGTATACGAAATGCAGCACAAAGTTAATGAAAAAATATAAAGGGGTATAAAACATGTGAATGAAAAAATGGATACCTACAATATAGAGTGAAAGTAGAGGTTTTTTAAATTGGGAAGGTGGATTGGGTTCATACTGGTACAGGGTTAAACAATTTATTTTTAAAGGTATTTTCCAATATTTAGTCAAATGAAGGGAATTGTTTAGTATGGCACGAATGCATGTGCTATGTCTGAGGTTCATTGGGTGAAGCTCCTATGAGGTTGAGTCTCTATGTTATCCTCATATTGACAAACTAATTCACACAATCCATTATATACTGTGGAGGTGAAACAATTTAGTTGTACCATTATAATATCCAGAAAGGAGCAATACGAATTTCTTCCATTTCATCAAATAGATGCAACATGTAATACACTTTGTAGCATGATGAAATATATTAAACTATTAGTTTATAGAAAAGATTTGTTGGGATCTAATCCTTTTGTTAGAATATAATCCCTTAACTTTGAAAATTTTGTGAGAGAAATTGATCACATAATTTCTAAGCCTTTTAAGGAGCTCAGCAAGCACCAAAAACAATGGCACAAAAATGATAATTAAAATTCTCAAAAATATTAGTAATAAATTCAAATCCCTAATATTGACATTGATATGATTGGTATTGCAAAATTCAAACTTATAATATTTATCAATTACTCACTTGATAATCCATCAAACTTTTGATCTCATCATCTTCTCATATTGCATACTCGATGGCCCATTAAGTTTGATCTCATCATATTATCATATTGTCTATTTGATGGTTCATTTACAAAGAGTTAGAAGCATTTCCACTCCCACTTATTCAACCTATGACATTCTTCTTATAATCTCTTTCCCTCTTCTCTATTAAAGTTAAAAGAATTAATAGTGTGGAATTATAAGTAGATTTCATTTGAGATTAATATTGCATCTCCCTTAAAAGAAAGAAAAATACAACTTTATGTGTCAAAATTTATATAATATTAAATTAAAAGATAACATTTCTTCCCTATTAACATTATAGAATCTCTTTGAATAAAAAATAAGTAAAGGAAAATGGTCTTACTAGGGACAAGGAGTTTAAAAAAAATAAGAAAATATTTCAAAAGTCTTAAAAAGATCTTAAAAAAATAAAGGAAAAGATTCTAAAGTTTTGAGAAAGTAATATGTCTTAATATTTATAAGTGTTATATTTTAAAAAAAATTGGGCCCTAGATTTCAACCACTCGATTTTTTTTTGTATGTAATGGAATTCAAATTCCAACCTAGTAACTATGCTGCAAACATTGAGAAAGGGTAGCGCACAATGAAGAAAGTGTCCATGAGCTGGAAGAGGCTGCAAAGGAAGCTAAATGCATAAACCAGTGGCTGCCCACGACCTGCAAACTATGAGAGAGGATAGTGAATAGTGAAGAAATTGTTGATGAATTGGAACAAGCCTAGATGGAAGTTAAGTGCAGCAAGATAGAACAAGCCACAATGAAAGAGGTTGAACAAGCCACACAAAATGTCAAAGTTTTGCGTTGAACATGCCTAGGTGAAACAAATGACAAAAGCCTATGGCCATTGTCCCTAGAAATGAATGACCAACTTGAGAAAATTGTGAACACATCGAACAAGAAAGAGTTCGAGGGCCCGCGAGGAGAAGGAATGGCATTAGACATAGGAGAAATGACGATAGAGGTGTAGAATGAATGCAAGTAGGTTTTAGTGTTTTTACTGTAAGGTAGGGCTCTCACATTGATAGTGCTCAAATTTTTTAGCACTCGGTAATTGATAGTACTTCTCATTTTATATCAGTTACTTTTTACATTTTTTGTTATTTTTATTTTTTATTTTTTATTTTTTTTAAGTGTAGGTAGTGCCTTCTATTTATGATAAATAAGGACACTAGATATATCGCTTTGGTGGCCTCAACCTTCCCCGAAGGGAAGCCAAGTCTGTTGGCCATCATAGTTTTCTATAATCATTCCAAAAACAAAATTTAACCAGTCTTTCCATACTAGCTATATGCACTATACAAATGAAACTACCTATTAAGCTACTAACATGCATAAAACTGTGAAAATAAGAAGTTTAAAAACCACATAAGAGCCTCAAGAGGATCGTTCCTTTGTGGTGCTTGTATACTGGTCCATGTCCATGGAAGTATCCATTTGTTCCTCCTGATTTGGGTTAGTACGAGCCATTCAGGATAGCAGCTGATACATCTCCTCCAGTTTGTTGTTTTGCCTGATCATGATGACCTGGAAGTTTTTCATTTCTTTATGCGAATTTGGCATACCGTTTACGATTTCCACCATTTCCTTCGCTACCTATTCAAGTGCCTTTTCCAAGAGGCATTTTAGTACCCAATAGATATGTAGAGACTGCCTATACAGAGTCAGCCTTCAAATCATATTCCCTAGATCTCTAATCATTTTAGCCCATTCTTCCATCTCAGATTCATATTGTTCCTCCAGCACATTGGTTTCCATGTCTTGGATGATTCGGCAGATGTCCTCATTTGTGGCTTCCTGGTAGGCTCTTGCCACTTCCTAGACTGTTGTCTAGGTAGACCTTCTCCCCCTGCTCTAGTTACTTGGGACTTTAGTTGGCCTGGTTCTCTGATTCCCTTGCCTTGGTTGACCTCTGCCTCCACGTCCTCTGCCACATCCCGAACGTGCCATCCTGTTCTCTACCCTCTCTTGTTGATAATTACCAATCATAGGTATCAGTTTTTTAAGTTTCTTATCAAAGTCTCCCACTAAAATTTTCCCTTTGGGTATTCTTTTGCTCCTACTACAGTCATCATCATCGTTTTGGGTTTGACATTGATCACCATTATCCGGATACAAGAGGTGTATAAGGCCCTCTGTCATGCGGATCAAATGGTGGACTAAGGGAATAATTTTTGAATCCCCTATTTTAGACTTCTCCTTTGATTTTGTAGTGAATTGCTTGCCATAGTTTCGCAGGTTACTAACCAGACTGTGCTCTCGGCTACATTTTCCCCGTTCATTAAGGATCCCCTCCCAATTCTGACCCAGAAGCCCCTCACAATATATTGCATAGGGGCAGGCCAAACTACTCGAGCCATTTTTGTCTTTAGGGGCTTCACATGAATTAAACTTATCCATTCTACCTACTGTGGTAGAGAAAAGGGATGCAGGGATCTCATGTTTCACATACCCATAATCTCTAACCTCCCTCATGGCTCCTCCTAGCTGTGTTGCACTCTGCTCCTCTTTCATCCTGCGTAGATTACCCCTTCTTTTACACTCCACGACCTTCATATAAAGCCTCTTCACCAACCTTCTCAATCTTCCATTACCACCGCCACTATTGCTAATCTTCTGCATTCCATCTCCCCCAATCTGATTTCTTGAGACTTGTGTTGACCTACTACTCATTTTTTTGGCTGGAAGGGTGACTTTGTGCCAATGGTTGTGTTCAACTGTCGTTCCATAATCATAATCTCTACTGCTACCCTCACCTACCTTATTCCGCATCCCAATTGGGAAGATTTTTATTTTCTAATTATGTTTAAAATTATATTATGTAATAATTTTTTTAGAATTTTAATTTAACTATATAGATGATATGGATTTAATATCTATATAATATTTATGGAATACATTATTTTAAAAGTTGAGATTTATCTTAAAAGCAGTTATGCCTTCTTAATTTTTCAAATTAATTTCAAAAATAAAAAATTATATTCGCATATATAAGATTATGTTTCCATTATATATTTATGTCATATATCATTTCTTTCAATGAGAAATGTGAAATATATCATAAAATAGGTCTCGTCATGTTTATAATAGATTTTTTTTTTTAAGTTCAAAAAATGCATTTTATTTATTTTACTACCCAATGTTATATGTGGATTGATTCCAAATATATTTTAAAGGAATTTTGGCAATATCAAGCTTTCTTATGTATGGGTTCATACTTAACATTATAGTTTTAGGTTGCCAACCCATAGTGAGGAGGCACTATGTTGTCCATGATGAAGGGGGTTGCTCCCCTTCTCTCCTCATTGAAAAATGTTCTTGGTAGTTCCCAAGATGTGTGTTGGGACCCAGAATTGACATTTATTTTTAGGTTGCCAATCCATATTAAGGAGGCACTATGTTGTCCATGATGAAGGGTTTGCTCCCCTCCTCAATGAAAAATGTTCTTGGTAGTTACCAATATGTGTGCTGGGACCAAGAATTGACATTTTCTTTGTACATATTTTCCCTATATTTTCCTACCATTTTGACTCTAAATATCCTTCCCTTATCACTTCATTTTTCATTATTGACAAAAGTATGTTCCCTTTGCATGTCACCCTTATTATCTAGTTCTGTTTGTAATTTGATACAAAATATTACTACTTTAGGTTATTATATTAACAAAGTGACAGAGGATGTTTTAGGTGGTATGGCTTGTTGAGATGCTATCACATGATGATATCTTCCCAGTTATACCTCGCTAAAGATGGAATGAGGACTCAAGTGACATTGTTGTTACAACACCAAGGCTATTTTGGATAGTTTGTTCTTCCATGATTAACAACAAATACCAACATGGATAGTCACATGGTCAAATTTAGGTTGACCACTGACGAAAGACACTTATGGACAGTATCGTCAGCTTAGTTGGAACAATTGACATTTCCAAATAATAAACCATCATAATTTAGAAAGTTGTTACAACTCTGCTTCAATTAAGATAATATGTTACAACATAGTTTTGTATATTCCCAATTTGGATCACATGAAAATCAAGAGATTCGCATGGTCATGATGTTTTTTCTGAAATAAGAATGTAATATAGAACTATAAAAGAATGCATTCCATGCCCACTGAGCATTCATAGATAGAAATCAGAGGGGAGGCACCATCATTATTCTATTGCAACTTTCATTAATGCAACTCTTTACTATTTGTGGCTCCATATTTCTTTCCTAATTAGCTTGCATGTTGTGTGAATCACTAGCCCTTGCAAAGGAGGAAGGGCCCTACTTCTTAGCAGGGATCACAATTTAGAGAGGTATCATAGAAACACATCTATTTCCTCTCAGTTGTAAGTTATGTGTGATTTACTATTATTGTTACATATCTTGTTCATGTATTGAGTAGTTGTAAGATTCTAGTCTCTATCATTGAGTAGTTGTAGGATTCTAGTCTCTAGGTGTGATAGTTGTTTTATTATTGTTACAGTTCCCTGGTTTGCTTAATTGATTGAATGGGTTTTGTGGAAATTGTTAAATTATTTTTCAAGTGTTGAACAGTTTCCAATAGCACTGCTTCTTTTGAATAAGAGTGATTGTGTGACAGAGTGTGATTTATTATCCAACACATCTCTTCTCGTTATAAAGTGTGGGAAATATTTGGAGTGTAATAGAAAGTGTGTTTGGAGTTATGATAGTGATATTTACAATGATTGGTTTTGATATTTTATTAGCACTAGTTTTCATTTGTTCCTACATATATTTTGCACAATAACATTTAAACAAAAAGCCTATCCATATTTACAATTTATGTGTGAATAGGATTGGTTGTTCTGGATTAAAAGGACAATTGATCCACCCAATAATGTGAATGTTTTCATTTTAGTAAAATTCTAAGGATAATATCGTTCTAATCTCTATCATGCTAATAAGGAATCTATTCAACCATGGAAATTGGGTTTCAACATCATGGAAAAAATGGAAAGCTATATAAACAAGTTAGGGGACCATAAATGTTATGCAATCATCTTAGGATATGAAGTAGTGCCAAAATGGTAGGTTGGGACCCACTAGAATTAAAAACAAGCTATCAACCTCAAGCTAGGATCAAAAGGTTTTTCTACCATTCTGAAGTAGGCATATATTTTTCCAACTCTGTTGGAATGGCCATGAAAATATCCATTAGAGATATTTGATATATACAAGGAAGTATTATTAAAATGTCCTTTCTAATAAGAATGTAATCCCTACCACTAGAATTATATGCAGGTTTAAAGCCTTTACATTAAAGCAATGCACATAAAGGTTATTTATAAATATAAAAGTAAACAATCTTAAGAATAGATAATACTCAAATATTTATGATGACAACCATTAACTGAGAAAAATAGAAAAATGTTTAGATCTGTACATCTAACTTTCATCAACAACTAAATTTATCATGTACATTGCAATATATAAGATACGTTCAAGTACAAAACTTCCAAATATGATGATCAATATTATGTTACAACATTAATTCCTTAATTTGAATTTAGGAACCATTGAAGGAAAACCCATCTTCCATAAAAACATTAAAAGAAAAAAATTTGTAAAAAAAATTAAAAATAAATGCAAAAAAACTTTCTCGAAGAAATTTTCGAGCCTACCCACATGTGGATGGGGGTCTACTAGCCCCCACATTGATGCCTCCAAAAAAGGTCATACTACACCTTACCAAACACAAATCCCACCCCCTACTACAAGCTAAGCATAAAAATACACAGTGGACTAGTCATGACACATAATACAACAACTTGGGGCAACAAAAATTTGTCAAGAATTAGCAAGACTTTGGCATCCTATGTCAAATATTTGAAGAATACCAAGTGATATAGGTGGATGTTGGTGGCCACCCACCTATCCCACTTCGACCCCCACAACTATCTCTTTTAGTTTTTTAGTTTCTGTAATTGTAGCACAATTTACTATTTTTAGCAATTTATCAGGTTATGAACTTCCATAGCTGTTTTAAGGTCATAAATGATGTTTTTTTGGAAATCTGGGAGAAATGGTCCCATTTTTCCCTCCCAAAAGTTGTAGTCCATGGATAGATTTTTCTAAAGAGCTATTGTACGCATCGAACGAAGATTGGGTGCCAAAGTTACGACCCCGAGAAGTTGATATACCAACTTACCCAAAACGGGGCCCACAATTTGGCGTTTCATCTTCTAGGATTAGTTTTTGGGATGTTAAGGATTTTCCATTGTTTGTCAACAATAAATAGGCCTTCGAGCCTCATTGTAACACGGTTCAGAGGCATGTAGTCACCACATCTCTCCTTAGAGATAAGCTACCATCGCCTTAGCTGGTTTATTTCCATTTCTCTTTGTAAGCATATTTTAGTATTTCACATTAATGAAATGAATTATTATTTCCACTGCATCTCTGTATTTATGGTTATCTCTATAATTTTTTGTGTTCCTACTTAAATCCAGATCAGTGGTATTAGAGCGGTCTACCTTTTTCTTTGTTTTTCTTTGCATGTCCCCAACAAGGTCGGGATATAAGGAGTTAGGGCTTGAGCTAGTCGAACCTTTGCAAGACCAACCTCACAAATCCCAACGGCCTCCCATGGTGGATGAAAAGAAAGATGAGGGGTTAGGAGATCCTCCCAAAATTTTTCTCAAAGAAGCCCTCGAGGGGCAAAGGAACGCGATGATGGACAACTTTTCCCAGATCCTTCAGTGGTTGCCTAGCGGAAACACATTGTCTTCCAACAACTACTCTAGAAACACCACACCATTTAAGGTACAAGTTAGTTTCGAAATCCCCATATTAAGCAGTTAAATAGAGACAGATGCCATAGATAAATAACTAAATCTGCTAGTTGGGTATTTTTCTGTTCATGATTTTTCTAGTCGGGAAAAGATTATTTTTTCTCTTCTCAAGACAGTCCCCCATGTCAAGGACTAGTGGTAAACCTACTGCGAGTAGAAGGATGAAATTACGGGTTCACTATTTTCAGCCACATCCACTTGGAATTCATTCTAGGATGCCATCAAGGAGTAGTACTACCCTGTTAAAAGCTACGAGGACAAATACATAAAGTGGACCACTCTATGACAGGGAAGGGACCAAGATATGCAGAGATTTAGAAACATTTTTATACCCTTTGCACACAGTTGTGTATCAAGGATTCTG
Organism: Pinus taeda; assembly: GCA_000404065.3. Taxonomy (NCBI): domain Eukaryota; kingdom Viridiplantae; phylum Streptophyta; class Pinopsida; order Pinales; family Pinaceae; genus Pinus; species Pinus taeda. Next base: position 23,497 of record APFE030466352.1, on the reverse strand, counting down.
AGCTACATTTGGTACTCAAATACTGCGACTACCTACATAGATACATCCAGGAAGAGATGGATTTCTTGAACATCTCCTCACTCAGCACAATGTAATGATATGTTGTCAAGATCAAGCATAATTTTAAACAAAAGAAGTGAGAATTTGGATCTGCAAAATCTGAAGTCTAAAGGACAAATCTAATGCTGGGTGACCCAAGACAAGCCATTGAAGCCGTAAGAAAATATCAACACCACAAAGTCGAAGAAGGACATAGGAAAGTGGTGTGAGTTCCATAATAGCCCCACTAACAACACAAGTGACTGTCAGATGAAGCAATTGTTGGTGGCCGAGTTGCAGGCTTCAAAATTAGGTACATGTTCCAACCATGAGTCAGAACCTGACAAGGGGAATGGAAAAGGGAAGTAGATCATTGACGTGGAGCCTAACGTCATTGTTGCCAATAACAAGATCCAGAAGAATGAGCCTGAAGATCCAGAGGAGAGGGAGCGTCTTTTCCACTCACAGATGTGGGTGAAGGGCTTGTCGTTGCAATTCGTTGTTGAAAATGGTAGCCAAAAGAACCTCATTTCAGTAGAGTTCGCGTAGTGGTTGGGCCTACTAACTACACCACACCCGCAACCGTACAGTATTAGGCGGCTTCACCAACGACGAGATCTCTGAGTTCACCAGTAGTGCTGCCTCCCCTACATCATCAAACCCTTCATAGATGAGGTGGTGTGTGATGTTGCACCTCTGGATGTTTGTGATGTACTATTTGGCCAGCAATACTTATGGAGGTGACATGATATGTATGAGTCAAGGCCTCGCATTGTTATTACTACTTTGGGTAATTCATTATATAGGATACTAGAGGTAGCCCCATCTAGTACCACCTCTTTCATCTATGTTAAGAAATGCAGCAAGATCGTCTCCCATACTAGGAAATTTATTCTCTATCTGGTTCGCTCCCAAAGTAAGGGGAAGATCATAGCCACATCCATGACCCCCGCGAAGGGTTCCTCCATTGAGTAGCAATAACAAAGGGATACGGTCATGAGAGAACACGTGAGCAACTTCTCCTCACCCATAGGGGTACCACACAAGTTTTAGGTGGGCGACAAAGTTTGGTTGCATCTGCAGAAAGAACGCCTAACAAGAGCCCGTCAGAAGCTCAGACCAGTCTGACATGGTCCTTATAGAATTACCAAGGCTGTGGGAAACAATGGTTTGGAGCATAGAATTTCTCCATTCCTTCGCTTGCACCGAGAGTTCATTGTGTAACACCCTTAACCATGCTTCGCACCATTACTAGACACATCCAAGATTACAGAACATCTCACTAGGGACCAAGTTCAGTAGATGGAGGACCTCAACGGAATGGGAACCATGTCTTCCTAAGGGGGGAGGAATGATCGAGGTGGATGTTGCTGGCCACCCAACTATACCACTTGGACCCCCACAACTATCTCTTTCTGTTTTTCAATTTCCGTAATTGTAACACTATTTACTAATTTTAGCAGTTTATCGAGTCCTGAACTTCCGGAGTTGTTTTGAGAACAAAAACGATGTTTTTTGGGATACCTGGGAACAATATGGGTCCATGGGTTGACAATTCTCTTCCCAAAGCTGTAATACTCAGATAGATCTTTCTAACGAGCTATTGTACGTGTCAAACGAAGATCGAGTGACAAAGTTACGGCCCTCGGAAGTTGATTTACCAACTTACCCAAAACGAGGCCCACAATTTAGTGTTTCATCTTTAGGGTTAGGTTTTCGGATGTTAAAGGTTTCACATTGTTTCTCAACAATAAATAGGCCTTTGAGCCTCATTGTAACATAGTTCAGAGGCAGTAGCCACCACATCCCTTCTCAAAGATAAGCTACCATCACCCTAGCTCGATTATTTCCATTTATGTTTGTAATCATATTTCTGTATTTTGCATTAATGAAATGAATTATTATTTCTGCTACATCTTTGTATTTATGGTTATCTCTGTAATTTGTTGCGTTCCTGATTAAATTCGGATCACCAAGGTAGGTAACTATATTTTAATTTTTCTCACTTGCATTTACATTCAATTCTTGCATTTGTATTTATATTAATGTGACTTTGACCCTTGCAGCTACCACAAAAAGCTTGTTTAGAGATGATGAATAAGTTCAAATCCTAAAATTTTAATTCATCTCTTTTAGATGCAAAAAATGACATTAACATGGCCAATTATTTTGGGATTTCCCCCTCAACAGAAAATCCCAAACAAGCCTAAAGCTGAGAAACTATCCAAAGGTATGTTCAAAACAAGAGGAAATAATACATTTGTTTGATCCCACCCATTAAGGACCTAAAGTAAAAAATTGATAATGACTTAAAAATAAAAAAATTATTGCTTCACTTAAGAAAATCCCATTACAGCTTGGCCAATTCAACAATTCTTTGTTGCAACCCAAAAAATTGATAAATAAAATAACCATAACTGAATAATAAAGATGAGCATGAAACAAATAGAAAGCGCATGAAACTTGAGGCGTGGGAAAGAGAGTATATGACAATGGGGAAAGATCAAAATCTAGAATGCACTCCCTTAATGGTATACAAGCAATATGATGAGAAATTAATAAAAAAGAAAAAAAATTAATCCATAAACGAAATATTCCCATTGAGAAAGGAAACCAAAGATATGAACATGGAAGATATAGATATCTCTTCTAATCTTAGGATTTGTTGAATTTTACATCAAATCCCTATTTGGAGAAGAGCTAGATAAATTTACAACTCAATCTTTAAATCAACCAAAAGGTAGAAATAATAAGACCACCTCCAACCCATTGGTGTTATAAAGGTATTCTATCTAACACCTATAAGGAAGGTTCCATGGAAACTAAAGGGAAATAAAAATAAATCCAAATTGTAGGAGGTGGGAGAGCACCTTGTCAACTCAAAGAAATCCAAAGATCCAATAGAGAAATATCTCCTTCAGATTAACTAATTCAATTATGTAGATTATTTGATAGTACATAAGTGATCTCAACCTTCCAATGAAACAAAAGAAGCTTAAAGAAAAATAAAAAATGAAAACCTTAAGTTCCATTTCATTCATGAAACCAAGTACCTAGAGGCATACATTTAGTCACTTTCTTAAAAGAATTAGTGGGGTAGCATAGCAGTAGGCTTCAGATAGCAAGACTTCCTTAGGGGACTAGCAATCCATTGGAATACAATATACATTCATATTAGAAAATTTAGCATGTTATATATGTGTGGTTATAGTACCATGTAGCAAAGCTACAAACTTAAGGAGAAATTTATCAAGTTCTCATTTTTTCAGAGGTCACATTCAATAGCTATTTTTCATCCCATTTCAAAAGATGATATTACCAATAGAACTCTTTCTCAGGGCTAAAATTACAAAAATTCACAACCATCATATGTGAGGTTGCAAGAAATAAACTAAAATCAACACCTAAACAAAAAATTGGTCCTCATAGCATATCCTTGAGTTTTTTTCAATGTTAAAACTATGACTTGGTCGAAATTGATGTTAATATCGTACACTTATTTTTCCATCAAACATTTTTTTAGAGCATACTCAAGCTCTAAATTGAAAAATAATCCTTAAATACTTGTGTAAGATGTACCTTTCATAATAATATTGCATTCTCCGTATGGGATAAATGAGGCCTGAAGTTTTCTTGTAGTTAGAAAGTTTTTTATGTTAGAAAAACACGGAGTATATGTTGAGATTACAAAGGGGTTCTTACCAATTGAGTGATCATATACCATGCCTTCATCTACATTAATAGTCAGTATAGACCAAAAATAAACAACTATGCTCTCCTTTCCATGATTATCAACTACCGTCAAATCATCTTTTTGCAATAATAATAGCCACCCAATAATCCTAACATTGGATTTTGAATTTTTTATTAACTACTTAATAACAACATGATTGATGTGTCAAAAAACTTGGTAACCAATAATATAATGCTTAAACTTATTTAGAGCATGAAAAAAAATGATAATTATTTTTTGTTACAATTTAATTTAACTTAGCATTAGATTTTTCTCTACCAATGAGATAGATTACATAAGAAATCTTTTCTAATTGTTAACCAATCACTAGTCCTATTTCTCTTTTTATGGCATCAATTTGGATATGAAAAGGTGAAGTCCAATTGGGCCCTTGTAGGACAATTATTGATACAATAATTTATTATATGCTTTCAAATGCTTCTTGACATTTGGAAGACTACCAAAAATATGAGTCCTTAATCAATAGGGAAAATAGAGGAGAATAATTTTTTCAAAAATACCCAATGAACCTTTCATAGTACCTTGCATGGCCAAGGAAAATTTGAACATATTTTTGTTTTTAAGGACAAGGAGATGTTTGATAATTCTTACTTTACTTGGATTTAGCTCAATCCCCTTATAGGAAATGTTTTAGGGAAACCCCCTCACTCATAGGAAAGTGGAATTTCTAATTATTTAGTGAGAGATTAATCTCTTCATACCTTTGGAGAACGTTATTAGGATTGATGATAACTTCTTGATTTGTTATCCATATAGTTCTCTACCACATCATGGATAAGATGATAAAATATGATAAATATTTCACTTTGGAAAGTGGTTGGGGCATTACATAACCCAAAGGTAAGAACTTTATATGAAAATGTCCCTCCGGGGAAAATGTAACTAGTCGTATCTTCATATTTCATGATAATTTCAATATAGTTATAGACACTAAATTCATGTAGAAATGAGAATAACTTATTTCCTTCCAAAAAGAATCTAAGTTTTGATCAATGAAAGCTAAAGGAAAGTGATATTTTCTAGTGGATATATTTAATTCTCATATTATCCATTTTATTACTTTTGGGAAAGAAAACTAAAAGAGACACCCAATCACTCTTAGAAGTATGATAAATCAACCCAATATCCAATATTTATTACAATTGTTCCTTAACAATGTCCCATATTGTAGGGTACAACCTTATTTGATGTTAGTTAATGGGTTTATTATATTCCTTAATGTAAATTTGATTAGTAAAAATATACAGATGGATTACTTTCATAATCTTATAAGCCCATGCAAAAGAATCAGCGTGCCTTCTCAAAACAATGAATTTCTCTTGTTATTCATCAACAATGAAAGAGATGTTGATTATTAGCAATCTAGAGGGGTATATTTCAATAGTTTTAGTATTTTGTTTATTAGATATAGCAACGAATAATTCTTCACACTCATTTTTCTTTGGATTTCTTGGTTTTCCTATAGGTTGGTCATAGTTTATTCCGTCAATTTACATGAAATTAGGATACCAATTTTCAATAATATTGGAAATTAAATCATGCTCATGAAATTTATTATTGCTAAGATATTTTTCAATAGTACAAAGAGCATAGTATGAAAAAACAATGCAATTTTATTCTTCATCTTTCACCAAAATAGGAAAATTTTCCTCAACTGGAAGTTGAGTAGGAGAATACAACACAAGTTTCTTCTAGGGTTACCCATCAGTGATATTCATATTATTAGCTCTACAACTGATATAGGAATCTATTGTAGCTAGCCACAATATTCCTAAAATCAATGGACATACATTGGACTTTTCTTTTGGCTATAGAACTAGAAAATCGACGGGGTATTCCAAATATTATAAGGATAATATGAAATATTATATTATTCCCTCGAAATTTAATGTGGATATATTGGCTAGATAAATCATACTAATAGTTTCTCCCAAGGAGTCCTAAAGATTAAGTTTGAACATAGTTTGATGCTGACAACAACTTCTAAATCAATTAAGGTGTTTTGAATTGCTATTTGGTTGAGGTGTTCATCTACAACTAGGCTATCAGGATCCATACATTTGGTAACAATCACCCCCCTAAACATTAAATAATTTAATTGTCCTATGATATTGGTTGTAGCAATCCCTTTTTTCTTCTAGAAATTTTAGACATTCTTACTTAATAGACTTGTTTTATATGGGAACATCTTTGATAGCCTATACAAGTTCAAAAGGTAAAGTAAGCATGGAAGGAAGTTAAAAAAAGGTAAATTAAGTTAAAAACTAAGTAAAGGAAGCCAAGAAGGAAACACAATGGGTAATAATTAAATATAACAATTTTTTTATTAAGGATAGAGACTAGAACGAATATAATGAAATAGGAATTTGGGACACCATATCTTTTTTGAAATGAAGGAATTTTTCTATGGAACAAAGGTTCTATGTTAAGTTGGATCCTAAGAGAAATTGATATTAATTTTTTAGTTTAAATCTAGGAACATGAGGAGTCTAATGTTACTAACATAGAAATAGTTTTCTTTTGGTTGGAATGGAACAAGAATAATTGTCACAAATGGGTTGGAAGCATAGGCGATTACATAAAAAAGAATGTTGCTCCTCACATTCAACATCATAAGATAGATTATATCAATGGATACACTTACATAGAAATATCTAACATTAATGCTAAGAATATTTATATATAAATTTGTTAGTTCACACATATTAATTCGATTTATTATGAGAAAAACAATTTATATAAAAAAATCCCCTATAATACCCTAAACAAAAATATTTAATATGTAATAAATGAAAGTAATATTATCGTACTTGGATATTTCAATGCTAGAATGCAACTAATCAAGTTATCCTATTCAGAAATCATTCCAAACCCAATCATTTATTGATAGATGAGGAACTTGTTTTAGGTAACAAATGTAGAATAAACTATGAAGACCATTGAGCATTTGTTTGGTATTGAGCTATTCAAGCTCTGAAGTTTCCAAGACCTAATATTTTTCAAGGGTATAATGAAATAGTAAAACTCCAATCAAATGACTTGTATTCATGAGATAGGATGTTGTGTGGTTGACTGTGTGGCATTTGACATTTTCATGTATCAAATTGAACATAATTGTTAACTTGTTAGGTTATCATGAATCTAACTCTAATCATGGAGCTTTAACCTTAACTATAAACGTTTCCATGCAAAGAAGCCCAATTCAAGAAAATTTTAATAATATAAACCACATTCTTTTGAAAAAAGTAAACCTTATCTTTGGTTACATAATTTAAATATTGAATTAAATCATCTAACTTGTATGGAAAACATCAAATATGTATACCATAATTTTACAATGACCCTTTCTGCCTACATAAAAAAGTTCTCTTTGAAATCCATTATGGATGCTTCTAATCATTTGTAAAAGCTTTGTAAAATCAATGTATAAACTGCCCTAATTAGACGTAAAAAAGTTCCTATAATAATAGTAATAAAAGAAGAGTAATGTTTACACCAATCTAAGATTGATCCTCTAAAGTTAAGGAGGAAAAATATAATTCATAAATTAAAAAAAAGAATATGATTCCATTTAAGGACTAGAATTCTTACCTTAGAAACTTTCCTAAATTCCTTAATGCCATGGAAAACATTCCAAACATTTCTACTAAGGACAAAAATTTCTTTATAAAAGACATAGAATTTGAATCTAAGCAACTATAAAATGGGAAATCCATGTACATTGAACTCTAGCAAGTTGAAATTCTTAATTCTTTATAAAAGACATAGAATTTGAGTCTAAGAAACTCTAAAATGGGAAATCCATGTACATTGAAATCTACCAAGTTGAAATGATTAAAATCAGGAGGCCTATAATCGTCGCTCAAACGCAACAACTCTTCAATTTAGTATTAATGATGGGATTTCCCAAATCCTTTGACACAAATCCCCATTTGTTCCTATTTTTATAGGTGACGATAAAAGTATTTCCTATAATTATAGGATCATTATGATTAACCACATTTTAACCAATCTATATAGCATTATTTTGGAAAGGAATATTAACTTATGGCTATAAATACATAGGAAATATATAAACAGTAGGCTATTTTTAGAAGATATCATTCATCTTTGGAGCACCTTGTTACACATAGGATCATTGTAGAGGAGTGTTGCAATAATAAAATTAATCTCTTTATTTTATTTTTCTTTCATTGAATTTAAAAAATCTTTCACACTATTCCCAAGACAAAACATGAGAATACGATGGAATATATTAAAGTGTCTCTTAATTTGAGAGGTGGTGTCATAATATCACATGAGAAAATTATTTACAGGTTTAGGGTCAATAAAGGTTGGTCAAAAGAAATTATTTGCACTATCAAACTAAACCAAGGCTGTCCCTTGTTTCTTACACTTTTTGACATATATGTTGACAAGTTAGAAGATTGTTTAGAAGAAGTAGATTGCATTGGCCAAACTCTTTGGAATATAGTCATCATTCTTTTGATTTATGCTAATGATATTGTTCTTATGGAAAGGATTTTGTATGATCTTTGAAAACAACTAAGAATCCTTAAGGATTTCTACTCCAATATAGGTATGACTAACAATATTTGCAAAATGTAGTTCATGATAATTAAATCTAATAATATCGCACACGATATTTTTTTTTATGACAACACTAACTTGGAGGAATTTCCTTCATAAAAATATCTTGAAACAAGTGTTGATCACAAGTTCAACTATAATCATTGCCTTAATAAAAGGATAAATAAAGGGTGGACAATTTATTATGGATGTGAAAGCAATTACAAATTAGTGAACCTTTGGGTATGAGATAATAAAGTAACTCTTTTTTGTATGTCATTTTTATTCTTGCTATTGTATATTGATGCAAATTATGTTGAATAATATCTCTACATAGTCATGGGCAAATATGGAATAGACCCGAATAAATTTTGTAACCTATAATCTATTTTTTTGCTTAAGTGAGAGTATTTCCTTCTTTATTACTAACTAAAAAGTTACAAGTATAGATTACAATACACAACACTAAGGCCCACAAGAGAAACATGCCCTAACTAACCTAAGAAGCTGCATCGAAGTCTCAAAAACCAAGCCTTGGGCCTAGGACACAAAACCAACCACCGACGACCTAAGATCTTATTTCAAAGATCTAATGGTTCAGGGGTGATATCAAGAGCTCAACTAGCCCACCGAACAACCAACAAAATGGACCCAAAATAATTTCAAAACCCACTCTAAAGTCGTATCGAGTTTGATCTGGGACATAACATCTGAGCTAGTTCGCTGCCCAAAATCCACTATATGCGAGCGAATTCTTACAAAGATTGCAATTAGCATGGATGTTAACACCCACTGTAGATCTGAGGCCCTTATAGAGATCATTCCAATCGTTTTTCAGATCTTATAGGAAGGTTAACTTACAAGCATTTTGTCACGCGAAATGCACTAGATTACAGCAATAATATTGACTTGCCCACTCTTTAAAGAGGATCTCAGTGCCAAACAAGAAGGCCTCCATTAAAGTTTTCCTTGAGATTTGATCTGTAATAAGTTTTCAGCTGAGAAAATTATAACTAAAGTCTGCCGAATCCATTTTCGACCCCTAGATTTGCTCTTGACCTCCTGCTTTTGCACACTTTTCTTATATATCATCCTGATTATTTCCTTTGTTCAAGTGTCTCTCCTTGTCTAAAGTTGCCTGTTTGTGGCATTCATCCCTTAGTCAACCTTGAGGAACTTCTGAAAATTCATAAATTTTGTTATTTTTGGTACATAGCACGCGCCTTCATTATCCATAATGTTCTCTACCTTGTTGGCTATTATTCACACATGAGTGAAACTAAGGGTCTTCATGGTGCGCAGGTGGGATTGAATAAGTTGATAGACTATTAGTAATCTCTAGTGTTTCAAAATTTTGTTTGGAATTGTACCATTGCAAATTTTCTTAACTGAGTTGATTATCAGTTCAGAATTAGCTTCAATAATGGTATTATGTAAGTTTGAGTCCTTTAGGATTTCTAGGAATTTCTCCAAGGCCGTGAGCCCTACCATATTATTAGTGGCTTTACCTAGATGACTATGAAATATGACCTTTATTAAACCCTTTCCATCTCTTATTACTCCTCCATACCCAACAATCCCAGGGTTTTGCTTAAAGGCCCCATTTATATTTCATTTCATAAAACCAGGGGGGGAGTTGCCAAAGATCCTTATACACTGATATATGACTTACAATATTGGTTACTCCCTCGAGTAAGAGACCCTGGACGCCCAACTAAGGTAGAATCTTCTTTTCCTCTTCATGAGGTTGATTCTGAGGGGGGTTTTTATAAGGCTTCCTACATTCTCATGGAGTTTTTATGATCCCTAATGCTCTGGGTAGAACCACTTTTGCTCTTGAAGATTTTATTGTTGTATTCTTTCAATGCATCCCAAATTAGAAAACAAGTAACCAGTTCCCACACTTTGTTGATTATTTCATTAGTAGAGAAATTACTCCTCCAATTCCTCAGCATGCCTTTGATGCTACTCTTGTCCCTATCAAAATGTCTGAAAATGGAAGTTACAATCCCGTAGAGCGGAGGTGAACGGGCATAGATTGAGAAGGTGTTCCATAGTTTCTTCTTGTAAATAACAAAGCTGGCATCTTGATGGACCAATAACCCCTCCCTTCCGCATGTTTTCCCAAGTAAGAATCTTTTCTTGCTGCACCAACCACATGAACAGTTTGATTTTCATCCAAATTTGATTATTCCATAAGTCCTTTGAAGTTGTATCAGGGTTTGTAATGTCCAATGCAAGGGCTATACGTTTGGCCTCTTTGAGGTTAAAATTCCCTTCATTATTTTTGCCCCATCTCAGTTGGTCTAAAGATGTTGAGATTAGAATATTTCTCTATTCCATGATAGTTGTAAGAGCTTGTGTCTGGGTCTTCTATGGAGAGTCCTCACTATTAATCAGATTCTTCCATACTCTACAATTTCGTTCAGTTTTATCCTCCTCCCAGAAATCATTTACCCTATGTAACCCTTTGTCATCACTATCCTTCTTAAGATTGTCGAACTCATCTCTAAGTAGTTGTGGTTCCTGTTGCCAATTATCTTCCCAAAACTAAGCAAGGCCTCCATTTCTAATTTGCTAAAAGTTGTGTTTTTGGAAAATCGCTTTGTTCCCCCAAGCTTTGTTCTAGATGTGGGATCCTTTAATTGTCCCAGTCATTTTGATGTGCTCCCTTTCTTGCCAATTGTTTGCATACTTCTATTTCCATACATTGGCCCAAGGAGCATCTAATTCCTTAAACCATCTCCACCATAGTTTTTCCCTAAAAATTTGCTTAGGATTTCAAGGTCACCAAGTCCCAAACCTCCATGTGCCTTAGGTTTGCATATCTTTTCCTAGGCTACCAGAGCCCATTTCTTTTTCTCCTCTCTATTACTCGAAAGAAAATCTCTTTAAATATTTCTAATGCATTGCATAGATTCTTTAGGAGTTGGGAGTGTTTATAACATGGGAATAGGAACAATTTGTAAGATAGCTTTGGTAAACACTAGTCTTCCTGCCAAATTCAAAGATCTGTATGTCCATTTTCAAATTCTGTTCTGAAGTCTATTAATAAGAGGCTCCCAAACTGTCTTTTTGAGAGGTTTTTCTATTCGAGGAACGCCCAAATATTTGGAGGGAAGAATTTCTCTTTGGAAACGTAGAATTATGGTAAGGTTTCTCTATATAGCAATATCAATATTAAAAAGAAAATCTTCGATTTGGTAAGGCATACCTCGATGCCTGTCACCATAGCAAAGTCTTTTAGAATTTGTTTGAAAGCCATCGCTTCCTTGACCATGGGTGTACCCTACAACATGGTGTCATCCACAAATTGTTGATGGGTCAAAGCATCCTCATTCATGGTGAGTTTGAGCCCCTGAATTTTTCATTTTGCTTCGGTAGCTTTGATAGCATTTCTTAGCCCTTCCATAATGAGAATAAAGAGAAAGGGTGAGAGTGGATCTCCTTGTCTAAGGCCTCTTGTAGGCTTGAAGGTTTTGGATGGTGAGCCATTTAGCAGTATTGCATAGATTGAGGTGGTAACGAGGGCCATTATCCATCTAATCCAATTATGGTCAAAGCCATAAGCTATTAGGACTTCCCTAATGTAACCCCAACTAAGCTTGTAATAAGTCTTTTCAAGATCAAGTTGCATGATCATGCCTATCTTCTTATTTATTTTTAAAGAGTGAATCACTTCGTAAGCTTGAATGATATGTTTTAGGATTTGTCTACCTTCCACATATCCAGTTTGCTCCTCAGACACTACAGTTGGAAGAAGGGACTTAAGCGTGTTTGCAATTATTTTTGAAATAATTTTCTACACCACATTGCATAATTCTATGGGTCTAAATCTATCTAGAGTCATAGCCTTTTCCTGCTTTGGGATTAAGGCTATGAAAGAGGTGTTGAGCACCTTCAAAACAATTTTGTTTTCCTTGAATCCTCTACTACCTTTGAGATATCTTGCTTGACTATGTTCTACAATGCTTTGAAGAAATCAACATTGAAACCATCTGGGTGAGGAGCTTTCCCATTCTGCATGTCTTTGATGACCTCATTGACCTCTTGTTTATTCACTAACCTATTAAGATTAAAGTTATGTTCTTTTTTCAGAAGCCTAAGAATGTCTTTTGTGAAGTCTTTGATGAAATGTGATCTGTCTATGAGAGGCTCCTTTGCTATGCCTTGGAAATGTTGAACCAGAGCAAATTCTATTTCTTTGTGGATATTGAGTTGTGTTCCCTACGTATCTTTCAGTTTAAGAATCCTGTTATGAGATCGATGGTGCATAGTGGACTTGTGAGAAAACCTTATGTTCCTATCTTCTTCCTTCAACCACTGGACTCTCAATTTTTGTTTCTAGAAGATTTCCTATTGCTTACATAAGCCTTCCCAGTCCTTTTGAGGCAAATTCACATGCTTCTTCTCCTCCTCAGTGACTCTATTAGAGATGAGTTCCAGGTTAATTTCTTGAAGCTTACCCTCAACTACTTTTCTTGCTTCGAAGATATTGCCAAACTCATTCTTATTCCAAGCTTTCAGCTTGAGTTTCATGTGTTTCAGCCATCGCTGTAATAGGAACATTTTAGTACCCTAAACATTCAAATCTTCTTTCCACTAGTTTTCAATGTTGCTATAGAATTCCGTGTGGGTTAGCCAAATGTTTTCAAATTTGAAAGGTTTATTTCTTAGTGTTCCTATAAAGGATGTTTCTAATTGAATGGGCTAGTGGTCCAAGCCTCCAAAGGGGAGAATCATAGAGGCCATGTCTAGGCCTGAGAGGATAAGGTCCTCATAGATAATGAATTTATCTAGCTTAGAGGCCACTCAAGCAACCCCTCCCCTCTTATTATTCCAAGTTAAGATACCATTGCAGGTCTCTCCATCTACTAGCCTCATGTTTGTCATAAAGTTCTGAAAAGCCATGGAATCTTTCCCTAGAGATCTTGTCGCACCTTTTTTCTGGGAGAGATCAGATCATATTAAAATCCCCTCCCAGAATCCATGGGATGCCCATATGTCTTTCTTTGAGCTCCTCTAGAGAGGTTAGAAGCTTCAATTTGTCCTCAAACTTTTGTGGACCATAGACATTTGTGATGAAATAAACTTCCTTGTCTCCCAAAGGTTGGATGACGACTGATAGGTAGTTCATGGATGCTTCAACATCTAGGATTCCATGTTTTTGTGGGTTCGACAGTGTAAGAATTCCTCAAGCTATGTTGTCTACTTAACTCATAGATATTAATACACAATAAGCCACTTAATATGTATTTCTCTTATTTTGTCTATAGAACATTTTGTTTCCTGTATAAATATCAAATCTAGTCTTTCCTCCTTCATTTTATTACTGAGATTTCATTGTTTCCTTTTACTTCCTAGACACCTAATATTCCATGTTGTGAGCTTCATTAAGAAATATTTCTAAACGAGTAACTCGCGAGGTCTTTCATATTACCTGAATTGATAAGGAGTTTACCACACTCTATCAGTAGCTCATTTTGTCTTTTTCTTCCTCTTTTCCTTCCTCGGTTCTTGGTAGCGTGTCCCTCTATCACCTGCATGGTTTTGACCCATCCATTGTCTTAATTAGCATGATTTCTTTTGACTCCCAAACCCTTTGCCTGGGTTCTCAAGAGGAAGAGTTGTTGTACTCTGTTAAATTCCTCTTGACGTAGCGCTTCCACACCTTTGGTAGTTCCTTCCTCCAGAAATTTTTCTAGAGCTAGATGCTCCCTTTCCAGTATGTCCTATAACTCCTTCTCCTCTGTTCCCACTTCACTTGAGGTCATCTCTTAGCCCCTACCAAGTTCTATCGTGCTTGGTTGATCTTCCTTTTGTTGGGTTTTGTCAGAACTATTCTCTGTGCTTTCATGCTTTTCCTTTGCTGGATTGTTTTTCACTTCTTGCTCCTCTCTTTCAACCTCCTTATCTTCTTCTAATATCTTGAGCCTATTATGACTAGGTTGCTTCTCCTCATGGGTTTTTTTTTTGTTTTTTCTCCCGCCTTTTCCTTTACCTCCCACTTTAGTAAAGCTGTCATTCTCTTTGCCTGAGGCTGCTCTCATGCTGCTGCCCATTTTATTAACCGAGGACTCTCTGAAGAGGTGCACATGTGCATGGTATTTACAACATCTAAAGGGTATATGCTTGTAATCCACCACTTGCACCCAATCTTCATCATAAACCTCTAGTATTATTTCATCGAGAAAAGCCCCCGAGAGGTCCATTTCCTCGCATATTCTTTTAAAGGAGGTAAATTTCCCATGTAGTGTGGACTCTGATATTTTTATGAAATGTCCTAGTTTATGGCCTATTGCTTTTAATGATTCTAGATGCTAGTAGTCTAGAGATAGGGAATAAAGTCTTATCCATACCAGCACTGAATTGAAAGTCTCCCGCTCCAGGATGAAGCTCATCACCCAAGGTCGCATATATAGACGTGCAACCAAATAGAAGTAAGGACCTCCTTTAAACTTTTTGTCCTTGTCTTCTATGTTTGCAAAAACAACTGTTAAGAAACCATTTAATCCAAGGTGCAGATAAATATCTCCCTTGGGTTTCCAATGGTTCTTTATCCAAACATGTAGGGCCTTCTCCGTTGGCCATACCCCCATGAACTTGCATATCACTGCATAGCTTGCCATGTGCTCCCTGTGTGCCTGTATCACTAGGTCACTTAACACAACTCGGGGTGTGATGGCAGCCCTTGGTTTGCAAGGTGTTGTCTTGTGTCTAGGGTCCGCTTTCTGACTATCTTCTTCTGCGCATCTCTCTCATATGACTTCCTCCTGTATTTCTGCCATCTTCTCTGCTCTGTGTTTTCCTGTTTTCCTCTTTTTGTACATAATGTTTCCACTTCCATGGGCTTCTTGAAACGATTGGAGACTACATGACTATAAGAGGGAGTAAAACTCCTCCCTTCAATCCCCTCCATGGTGCCCAACTTCGAAATCCTAGTACAAACCCTAGTGCTACGTGTTTTCCTTCACACTCGATCAATCTCCAATTAAAAAACTTGTAAGTGTCATTAATAACCTATAATCTCAAAATTAAAGGAAATAATATTTATGCTATCCTCCTTACAAAAGCAAACTTTTTCTCCTTTGAGCACACAATTATGATCATGCATCTAATCTATAAAAACAAGTTAAACAACATGGAAGGTAAGAGGATTCCAAAAATTGCTTCTAACTCTTGCCAAAACAAGCTCCAACTCAAGCCAAAATGACATAAGAGTGTCTAACGTTGGGTAGACCATCAGGGAATAAAGGAAGTCATAATTATGAGACAAAAAGATAATTCCAAGAGGATTATTGAATTTAAAATTTATGGGAAAAATGAGTTTCTATAAAGAATTAGAAGGAAAGATTAAATTAAAATAAAGAGGTGATCTACCTAATCTAAAAAATCGAAATTATATTTTTATTTTAATAAGTGTAGAGATGAAAATAAAATGTTGGGAAAATAAGAATTAATTTTGATGAGCTCCATAGTGAATTTAAGCTTTGGTGGACTCCCACAATGCCTTGGGATGAAACTAAAAGGTTTTTCACCTCTTTAACATTAAGAATGTTGATTATGCAAAAAAACCATTATCCTAAAATGTTAAATATAAGGAGAGATTAAATCTGATATTGGGAAAATTTATCATAGAATCAATCTTAGTCATAGTTTTGCTAAAAAGAAACTATGGTAATCATGAAACATCTTTGTTAATGTTTTTTAAACTCGAAAATAAATTAAAAAAAAAAAGCATAAGGCCAATAAACCAACCAATTTTATTTGAATAGAAATTAATCATAATCATCATCGATCTAAATTTTAGTGTGCTATAAAATCTCATATAAAAATGTTTAGGTCTGTATGTGTTATTAAGTCTCAAAATTATATGACAAAATTTAATATATTAATTTTATTTATAAAATTATAATAAATGAATTAATATTTCATCGATCATTTTTATATTTATTTGCATTTACTATAGAAGTTTTAGGTCCAGAAAATATATTCAATAAACGTACTCAATTGAAATGAAAATATTTTTTCTTATTTAATATCAATTTTACCCTAACTTATAATTCAGATAAATAAAATAAAATTTTAAAAATATTGAAATCTTACCAAAATATAAACTGAAAAGAAAATTACACAACAAACAAATGTGCTTGATCCATCTAATATATATTCTTTGAATTGCATGGATGTGCACAAAATAAAATCATATCCACTTAATAAAAAAGTAATGGGTAACGTAAACAAATCTTCGCATTCGAAGTTCCACTCTTCTATCCATACAACATTCATTTTTGTGCACTCTTCTATCCATACAACATTCATTTTTGTGTGGCAGAGGTATCGAAATACGGAGAGAGTTTGAACAGTGGGTTTGTTTGCCCACGTTTTCCTATAAATTAAGGAAGTTATGTTGAGGGAGTCCATCACTATAACAGCAAATGCTTTGATAAAGCACTCCCAAAGAGTGGGCAGAGGGTGATCGGACAGTACTTTTTCAGTTCGTGCTATATAGAAATATAACACAGCTAGGAAAGTCCAGAGGCCATATAGATAAATACTCAACGGATCCATGGCTTCCAACGGCGATCATAAGAATCAAAAGGCCAGACTGTTCGGAGTGGATCTCACCCAGCACAATACTAACTGCAGTCATAACAACCACCAAGTAAATGAAATTTCAGGAGGCAAAACCCGAGCAAACAAGGAAAGTCATAAAGAGCCGGCGGAGTTGGAGGGTTGTGTTTCCAAGAGCATAAGCTCCGCTCAGGGCTCTAAACCCCGCGTTTTTCCTTGTCGCTATTGCTCAAGAAAGTTCCACAATTCCAAGGCGCTGGGAGGCGATCAGAAAGCCCATAAGAGAGAGCAAGCTCCAACCAAATCGAATCCCATTCTGAAAACCCTGCCAAACGACAGATTTCAGTACCCTGTTGTGGGACGACAGCCTGCTCATGCTATGTTTGCTTCCAATCGTGCACTTTGCAACAATTTTGAATTGCAGAGAGTGGACCTCTCAAATAATCTGCCACACAACTTTCACGTCAAGCTGACATCAAGCCCTTGTCTTCTGTGAAAAGGGCCGGCAGTGACATCGACTCGGCGTTGAGTTCTTTATCCTCTGTGAAAAGGCCTAGAAACGATGATACTCAGCAGCACAATACAAGTCCTGGTTGTGAAGTTACCCTGAGTACAGAAGATGTGCAGCTTGACTTGTCTTTGCATCTTTGAGGCATTCAAAATTTCAAATTTTTTCATTGCATTTTGGAACTGTCGTTCTCGCTAGCTTGTTGCAGGTAAAAATTTTGAGGTTTTATCTTGCATCCCATTTCCCAGACTGGCCGGGAAATATGTAGAGAGCACTTCTAAAACTGCATATACTTTGTTATCATATGATGAGTGCACTACATATTAATATTTTTTTTTACATATAATCAACTCTGCCATATATTGATAAACTTTGGGCGATGTGAATCTGAAATTTGCAAACGTGAGAGTATTTCACTGTTAAACAGAAACATGATTTATGGGTCACAAAGATTGATCTTAGCTTTTCTCCTTCGCTTCTAAGTTTCGCTTTATTATTTATCTGGGCTTCTTTACAGTGTAAAATCATTATATACTTGACCATTAATGATATTTAATGATGTTGCATTATATATTTTTGGAGGTTAACATCACAAGGGATGTTGCATATTGGTAAAACCTTTCTGAAATTTGTAGGACTGAAAACTGCATAGTATTAGTCGAAATATGACAATAAAAATGTTTTGTGATATATCAATTAAACATAGAAGGCTATGCTGTGTGATGTATTAATTAAAGATAGAAGGTCGTGGCTAAGCTAAGCAGGAGTCCATACAAAAGTGTTGGAGATTATATATGCAATTAAACCCCTGAGCATCACAGAAATGGAAGGAAATTACTTACTAATTCAAGTGTGCAACTACAAATTAAGGTTCTCGGTGATATAATAATTAAAGAATATTAAAGATGACTTACGTATAGGCATGGAAGGGCATAGATACGCAATGATGTAACCTCAAAGTTGCAACGGATTATACAATTAACCATTGTGGCACCTTAGTTGTACAAAACCATTTTAACTAGTATGTTGATTATAAATTGTTGATTGGATATAAAAGAATATCAAAGTTTTAGCCCAAAACAACTTTGTATTACCTAGCTTGTGGATTGACATTCTATTATTTGGCTTGTGGATTTGTGTTTATGGTATCTTATGTATTCAAGCTTCTGTGATCCATAATGAATTAAACAAAGTCTTTTGGTAGAAATCACATGAGAGAAGCATTTTGAACCAACAAGTATGGTTATCATGATGACTAAATGACCATGAAAAATGCTTAAATAGAGAGCAATGTAGAGACATAATTTCAACTAAAGGGTATATTAAACCTCTAATTTAAAAAATTTTAAATAATGATATTAGTTTATTAATTTAGTAAAATATAATATTAACCCACTATTATTAAATGGCTAGATCTTTGAAAACATATTTAAATTATCATAGTTATCATTTAATTTATTAAAAAAAATATTAATTAATTAAAGGCTATATTAATCGCTAGTTTTAAAAAATTAAATTTAAATAATGATATTAGTTTACTAATTTATTAAAATATTTAATATGTAATGCTAATGAAACTAGTTTTTGAAAAATAAGATTTAAACTGTGATATTAATTTATTAAAAATATTAATAAGTAACTGCTATATTAAACAACTAGTTTTTAAAATAAATAAATAAATAATCAAAGTCAAACTTTAAAGGAGGGGAGTAAAAAATTATAAAAACGAGTAAAGGATCTAATCGAGACAAGGTCATCTGATAAATAACTAATGGAAATAAAATAAAATAAATTAAAAATAATTAATGGGAAAATAAATAAAATGAAACAAAAATATACACAAGTCAAAATAAATAAATATA
>APFE030466350.1:40585-51539 GCA_000404065.3 Pinus taeda | reverse complement strand
CCAAATTCTCGAGCCTTATATAAAATCACCATCAGGGTGAAGAATGAAGATTTGAAAGAATATGTCGTCTCTAAAGAACAGCTGAAATTGGATCCGAAGAAAATCCAAGTAGATGTGAATTGGCTAACTCCTAGAAGCATATTTGAGGGAGATGTCAAAAGCAGATGGCGGGAATGCAGTAGCAAAGACAAGCAGCGAGCAGATATGAGGAGACGGAAAAAGAAATTCCAAACAGGTGATTTAGTTATGTATTGTCGAAAGGTACCTGTACTAAAAGCCAGAAGAAGAACCACAAAGAGACGCCATAACAGACGAAAGCCCAAAGCAGGAAAAAGGAAAAAGAAAGCGCTAAAGCGAACCAGGAGTCAAGCTCATTATCAGTATTTGACCAAATGGAAAGAGGAACCAGTAGAGGACGTCAGCGGAGCTACAGAGAATGGGGATCAACTCCAAACAACTACAAGATTAGTTTTCTTCCCCGGGAGTCTGATGCAGGAGCATCGGACCTGGCCAGCAATGTGGGAAATTGCCCACATGTTGTGGCTTGAAAAAAAAAAAATCGTATTTCATTTGCTGTTGATAGAGAGTCGAGTTCATAGTTAGTTAGTTGTTGTAATATATAAAATCTCTCCATTTAGTATTTAATTTGTTAGGCGCATTAAAATAGTTCTGTTGGAATAAATTTATGGAGGATCACCTTATCTATCTGTTAGAGTAATTAGTGGTATAACAGGAGCTAATTAAGGGGCGATTCTGGTGGCAATTAATTGTAAACCGAAGATCTCTTGGAGCGTATCAACGTCGATTCTTCATGGGCCTGAAATCTGGTAAATTGTTGTGTTATATACCTGTGCTAACCTCCGATTGTAGTTAATACAGCTGCGTTGGACCGGAATATTGGTCAATCATCAAACCTGCATTAAAAATTCTAACTGAGATATGGCGGAGGGCGCATTCGGTGAAAGAAATTTGCGGTAAAAAAGGGAGTGGGAAGAGACCGGCACCATTTTTGTGGAAAAAACGAGTAATTTATAACCTGGATTGGGTGATGAAATAGAGGAGGGATTCGACAGGCGAAAGGCGCATTATGTAATTGTATAATGGTCTGGAATTGGCTCGTAGGCCGATAGATAGTGTTATTTTTTTATGATTATATATCGAAGTTGTTTTATATGCCTGAAGCCGTGTTAAACCTGTGTTTTAGTTATTCTTCCATTCCAGATAATCATTTCTGTGGGTTATTCTTTGTTTAATACAAGTGGATGTTAAACATCACGCGTGGTGAAAAGAAGGTGAGGTGTTGTGCAGGTAATGAAACGAGGAGGAATCCAGATATTTATGTTTAAGCAAGAAACAAAGTTTTTTTAAACCAGCATTGTTAAGTTATTCTATTATTCCAATAATCATATCTGTCGAATAAGGACCGGCGTTAAAAAATGTAAAATCGATAACCTGGGGTGTACAAGACAACAGGAACATAGACGCTGAAGAGACACCCAAGTCAAATGAAGAATTTAGAAAATTTCTTTTTAAATCTTGAGATCACTCTTCAGTTCGTATACCCTCACCCGATGTGCTGTATTCGCTACATTCTTGGAAGAATTGCAAGGAACGATGATTATGGTGTGAATGATGTATGCTGATGAAAACTTGTATATTTAAGCATTGCAGCTTACGCTTATTCTGTGTTGTTTTCTTTACATTGCCTTGATATAATGAAAAGAAGTATATCCATGGGGTAGTCTATTTTGGATTTAAAATTTTATGTTGTCGTAAATAAATATATGGCTGCGCCTATATGAAATAAGAAAAGAATCCAGTTGCTATGTTGAGTTGGAACAGAGTTTCTATTATGGCATTCAGAATTTTTAATAAATTGGTTTGACTTGTATGCTTAAGATACAAGTGGAGTGCGCTCAAAGTTTCAGGGTCATCAGAGTTGCTCAAGGATCTGTCTGTCGCCTTGAGATAATTCTTGAACAACAACAGAATTATTATTCCTTTATAATTAATAATTTTATATATGTTATCTTCTAAAACATATATTTTATATCCAAAATTGATAGTAACCAAATTCACAATAAAATTAAGATTAAAATTAATTGTTAAAGATTAAAGGTACGTTATTGTAAATATTGCTCAAAAAATTATAGAGAGTCCTTAGTAGCAAAGACCATTTAATGGAGCTTACTTTGGCAATCTTGATATATTTTAAACTTAAAACAAAGCAGAAAAATTATCGATTGATTGTAAATGAAAAATTTCTTTGAGGCAAAGTAGAACATAATGGTAGGGGATAATTTTACACTAAAATATCTCATAAAACTAAGTAAAATAAATATTTATATTATAGAATTATTTGTTGCATAATGATAATGATTCATGGAAAATAATTCACAAGCTGCGAAAAATAACTACATACACTACCCAAAAAAAAAGAGAAGTGAGTACCTAAGTTTTCTCGGGAAAATTGATCATTCAGTGAGTTATTTTCCATTCACCATTTTGTAAAGGTTGAAAAGTGGGCCAAAATTATGGAATTCTTTGAAACTTTTGAAATATTGGAGTGAGAGGGTTTCTTTATCTAAAATATTGCATAGTAATATTTTCAAAATAGAAAATGTAAAATTGATTAAAACCCAATCACCTTAACTTTAACAAACAAAAGACATATACACAAAGGAAACTAAGCACATTTTTAAATAGATTAATGGCCTCCATCCAAACGCAAAGGTATTAAGTCCATAATGAGATGGAGGAGACTGCCTCCAAAATTGCGCAACCAAGCAAGTAAGCCCACATTGAGTGCAATGATTTTTAGGTTAGCACAAATCGATGAAGGGGACCATGATTTTACAAGGGACTAAAATTTTGGCATACATGTGATTCTTCAATTGCACATCCCATCCATGATTCGCGTGGAGTTACTATAATTTGTCCCCTACTCATTTTTTTTTTTTAAAGAGTTCGGCATATTCAAGCATGATTTGGAAATAAATCAGTCAATTTCACTCACAGTACTCCATTGATACATTAGTTGAAGATCTTCATTGATGCATTAGTTGAAGATCACAAATTCTCCAATGTAATGTGTCAAACTAATTTCCATCATACATTGCAACACAATTTGATATATAGTGTTGAGAAAGTTTTCAAAAAATAATAATGAGGGAAACTCATCAAAAATAAGTTTTGTAAATTTCAAAACACATCAGGGAAACCAAAATTTTCTGGTTATGCTAAACTTACTTTTAAACATTAAATAAGACCAAAATTCCCCATCAAATTCCAACCTTCCATACTACATAAATGATAAAATTAGAAATCTCACTAATGTGATTTCATAAACCGTGCAAGTTTTAATTAGTTGAGAAGACGTACTGGAAGCATCAATTTATAAAGAATATGCATTTCTATTTAAAGTAATGGAATCTCGAATGACGACGCAGTAGATAGAAGAGCAAAATGAGTCATTATCGGTTTTGTAAACAAGTAGTCCATCGACAACTTGGGTGGTTCTAACTGTGGAGGTCGCTTACGGGCTTTTGGGGTCTTCATTATTGTTGTTTCTTCTTAAAATATGAACGGTTACAGGCAGTAAAATATATTAGATTCATTGTTCATTTCACTTACACAAGAAGAATGTATTCTATCTTGATTCTCACAAGGCAATGAAGAAATTGTGGTCTCTTTAATCGGATCTGATAATTGGCAGCTACCATTAAGGGGATGAATGTGACTTCTTTGGATATTTATCACCAGCTAAAGGAACTCGATGTTCTTTCTGAAGTTGATCACTATTTTCTCGTTCTCTAATCGATTGATGAGAAGCAGCCTTTCTATATAGCCGGCATAACACCATATCCATGTTTTTCTGTACATGCAAATTTCATTACATAAGTATCTCTGTAGTGAGAGAGACCTGGTACTCTCCTTCTGTGGCTGTCGTAAATCAATAGTGTAGAATCAATAAAATTATCTATGAGTTTTTAAATACTATTGGTCGGTGCAAATTGGTAATTTTCATTTTTTCATTGTTTTCTTAATTCTTAAGAGATGTAGCAAACATTAAGACAACTAAAAGGAAAATAATGGGAAAAATAGCTTGGGGGTTGAGGAGCTGAAATCTGACAATCTGTATTCGTGAATGAGCCAGTCTGTCTTCTCCCTGAGAGGGCCTTTTCCTTTGTAAAACACAGTCAATTCCCGGAATCGACGCGG
The DNA here is from genome assembly GCA_000404065.3 of Pinus taeda. Taxonomy (NCBI): domain Eukaryota; kingdom Viridiplantae; phylum Streptophyta; class Pinopsida; order Pinales; family Pinaceae; genus Pinus; species Pinus taeda. The sequence continues at coordinate 47,318 of APFE030466350.1, read as the reverse complement.
GGCGAGGCAGCCCGGGGGTGGCCCTGCACGGGTCGATTGGAGGAAGAGATCCAAAGGTTTCGGTTCAACGAGTAGGAGTTAGGGTAACAACCTCCCATACCGCCTACGATTGTCGGTCATTGGCTTCACCGCTTCACCGGTAGGAGTTCTGCAACTCATTTGTAACCCTACATATTTTAAACGGAGGAACGCATGCTTCGCTGGGCATTTGATTCAACCAATTGACCCACGTAATCTCTTGAGGTTTTTCTTCTTTTTACAATGCTTCTTACATGAATTCATCAAGGTTGTTTTCTTCCATTATTTTTTTCTTATGCCGGCTCAAACCCTGACAGGAAAATCCATATGGCATGGCCACACCTAGTCTCTAGCCTCTTCACCTCAGCTGGGTGCATGCCTTCGTTACAAGCTCGCTAGTTGATTCCATTTAGCTCGTTCTCCATTCCAATCGCCCCATTGAGCCTGAATTTTCTTTCAAGGATTCGATAAACTTCTCGTCATGGCTCAGCCAACAGGTAAACCCTTTCGACTTCCAACTGTTAAGTTTATGATTAAATTCTTTTTTTTAACGTAATACCACTAATGCCTGTTCTTGGTTCTTAGTATATCTCTACCGTTTTTTTTTTTTTACTGCAGGTTAATGTCTAACTCTGTGCGTCTCCAGATCCGTCCACTAATTACAGGTTCTGTTTTCCATTATTTAACCAAGTGCTCTTTCTTTTCTCTACCCAGGTTCTGCGAATCCTTTAACAGGGTTGTAAGCAATTATTTCTTTTAGAGTAAGGTTATGACAACCTTTCATATGTGGGCTACAATTTTTATTATACCCTAAGGGTTCTATGAGTTAGTGTTTGAGTTCTTGTCTTCTTCTTCCTTGAGGTAGTCTTCAACGGCTCTTCCAGGAAACTTGTGTGAATGTAATTTATAATTCAATGCTTTATGTAAAAGACTGTTATTTTTTTTCAAGGACGAGAATACTTATTCTCAAGATGAGGTCGGTAACACTCTGTTTACAGTGGCTATATCAGTGTATAAATTTTACAACGATGGTTATGTAAGTTCATAAATTTTCTTTTTAATGCTTCCCCGATGCGACCACTGGTTATATCGCTTCTTTCAATGAATGTTCTTTCAAGTCACTCATGAGTTGGAAGCTTTTGCTTTGGGTCCCATTGGTTACTATTGTTGTAGCATACAAGGCCATTAAAGTAAATCATACCACCAAACAATGCACAAAATATGATTACAATATTCACAAACAAACACATGAAGCATTTGTGCATGTGACTCATGAGTACTTTACATTGTTGATAACGATGTTTCATCAATAAACTTTTGAAGGGAGCGAGGACTTCATATATACGATATTCGACATGGAGACTTATTTTTCTCTTATATACCCAAAAAAATACATATTAATGGACCCAACTATGGTGGCGAATCCAAATTCTAAGAGCGAAAAAGTAAGTATTCCTCAAATCCAAAAGGCTATGAAACAACAGTGGAAACATGATAACATAAGCAACATGTGTGCATGTGAGAAATTAATTTGTTTTTAGGTATTGGAATCGACCCACCGCCGGTCGGGCGGGGCGGGGCGGCCCGGAGGTGGCCCTTCAAAATTTTATTAATGAAACATCGTTATCAACAATGTAAAGTACTCACGAGTCACATGCACAAATGCTTCTTGTGTTTGTTTGTGAATATTGTATTCATATTTTGTGCATTGTTTGGTGGTCTGATTTACTTTAATGGCCTTGTATGTTACAACAATAGTAACCAATGGGACCCAAAACAAAAGCTTCCAACTCATGAGTGACTTGAAAGAACATTCATTGAAAGAAGCGATATAACCAGTGGTCGCATCGGGGAAGCATTAAAAAGAAAATTTATGAACTTACATAACCATTGTTGTAAAATTTATACACTGATATAGCCACTGTAAACAGAGTGTTACAAACCTCATCTTGAGAATAAGTATTCTCGTCCTTGAAAACAAATAACAGTCTTTTACATTAAGCATTGAATTATAAATTACATTCACACAAGTTTCCCGGAAGAGCCGTTGAAGACTACCTCAAGGAAGAAGAAGGCAAGAACTCAAACACTAACTCATAGAACCCTCAGGGTATAATAAAAATTGTAGCCCACATGTGAAAGGTTGTCATAACCTTACTCTAAAAGAAATAATTGCTTACAACCCTGTTAAAGGATTCACAGAACCTGGGTAGAGAAAAGAAAGAGCACTTGGTTAAATAATGGAAAACGGAACCTGTAATTAACGGACGGATCTAGAGATGCACAGAGTTAGACATTAACCTACAGTAAAAAAAAAAATGGTAGAGATATACTAAGAACCAAGAACAGGAATTAGTGATATTACATTAAAAAAAAAAAATTAATCATAAACTTAATAGCTGGAAGTCAAAAGGGTTTACCTGTTGGCTGAGCCATGATGAGAAGTGTATCGAACCCTTGAAAGAAAAGTCAGGCTCAATGGGGCGGGTGGAATGGAGAACGAGCTAAATGGAATCAACTAGCGAGCTTGTAACGAGGGCATGCACCCAGCCGAGGTGAAGAGGCTAGAGACTGGGTGTGGCCATGCCATATGGATTTTCCTATCAGGGTTAAAGCCAGCATAAGAAAAAAATAATGAAAGAAAACAACCTTGATGAATTCATGTAAGAAGTGTTGTAAAAAGAAGAGAAACCTCAAGAGATTACGTGGGTCAATTGGTTGAATCAAATGCCCAACGAAGCATGCGTTCCTCCATTTAAAATCAGTAGGGTTCTAAATGAGTTGCAGAACTCCTACTGGTGAAGCGGTGAAGCCAATGACCGACAATTGTAGGCGGTATGGGAGGTCGTTACCCTAACTCCTACTCGTTGAACCAAAACCGTTGGATCTCTTCCTCCAATCGACCCACGCAGGGCCAACCGCCGGCCCGCCCCGCCGCCGGTCGGGCGGGGCGGGTGGCCTAGGGGTGGCGCTGCACCGCGCAGGGCACCCCCAGGCCGCCCCGCCCCGCCCGACCGGCGGCGGTCGATTCCGAGAATCGACTATGTTTTACAAAGGAAAAGGCCCTCTCGGGGAGAAGACAGACTGGCTCATTCACGAATAAAGATTGTCAGATTTCAGCTCCTCAACCCCCAGGTTATTTTTCCCATTATTTTCCTTTCAGTTGTCTTAATGTTTGCTACATCTCTTAAGAATTAAGAAAACAATGAAAAAATGAAAATTACCAATTTGCACCGACCAATAGTATTTAAAAACTCAGATAATTTTATTGATTCTACACTATTGATTTACGACAGCCACAGAAGGAGAGTACCAAGTCTCTCTCACTACAGAGATACTTATGAAATGAAATTTGCATGTACAGAAAAATATGGATATGGTGTTATGCCGGCTATATAGAAAGGCTGCTTCTCATCAATCGATTAGAGAACGAGAAAATAGTGATCAACTTCAGAAAGAACATCGAGTTCCTTTAGCTAGTGATAAATATCCAAAGAAGTCACATTTAGCCCCTTAATGGTAGCTGCCAATTATCAGATCCGATTAAAGAGACCACAATTTCTTCATTGCCTTGTGAGAATCAAGACAGAATATGTTCTTCTTGTGTAAGTGAAATGAACAATGAATCTAATCTATTTTACTACCTGTAACTGTTCATAGTCTAAGAAGAAACAACAATATTGAAGACCCCAAAAGCCCGTAAGCGACCTCCACAGTTAGAACCACCCAAGTTGTTGATGGACTACTTGTTTACAAAACCGATAATGACTCATTTTGCTCTTCTATCTACTGCGTCATCATTCAAGATTCCATTACTTTAAATAGAAATGCATATTCTTTATAAATTGATGCTTCCAGTACGTCTTCTCAATTAATTAAAACTTGCACGGTTTATGAAATCACATTAGTGAGATTTCTAATTTTATCATTTATGTAGTATGGAAGGTTGGAATTTGATGGGGAATTTTGGTCTTATTTAATGTTTAAAAGTAAGCTTAGCATAACCAGAAAATTTTGGTTTCCCTGATGTGTTTTGAAATTTACAAAACTTATTTTTGATGTGTTTCCCTCATTATTATTTTTTGAAAACTTTCTCAACACTATATATCAAATTGTGTTGCAATGTATGATGGAAATTGGTTTGACACATTACATTGGAGAATTTGTGATCTTCAACTAATGCATCAATGAAGATCTTCAACTAATGTATCAATGGAGTACTGTGAGTGAAATTGACTGATTTATTTCCAAATCATGCTTGAATATGCCGAACTCTTTAAAATAAAAAAAATGAGTAGGGGACAAATTATAGTAACTCCACGCGAATCATGGATGGGATGTGCAATTGAAGAATCACATGTATGCCAAAATTTTAGTGCCTTGTAAAATCATGGCCCCCTTCATCGATGTGTGCTAAGCTAAAAATCATTGCACTCAATGTGGGCTTACTTGCTTGGTTGCGCAACTTTGGAGGCAGTCTCCTCCATCTCATTATGGACTTAATACCTTTGTGTTTGGATGGAGGCCATTAATCTATTTAAAAATGTGCTTAGTTTCCTTTGTGTATATGTTTTTTGTTTGTTAAAGTTAAGGTGATTGGGTTTTAATCAATTTTACATTTTCTATTTTGAAAATATTACTATGCAATATTTTAGATAAAGAAACCCTGTCACTCCAATATTTCAAAAGTTCCAAAGAATTCCATAATGTTGGCCCACTTTTCAACCTTTACAAAATGGTGAATGGAAAATAACTCACTGAATGATCAATTTTCCAGAGAAAACTTAGGTACTCACTTCGCTTTTTTTTTGGGTAGTGTATGTAGTTATTTTTCGCAGCTTGTGAATTATTTTCCATGAATCATTATCATTATGCAACAAATAATTCTATAATATAAATATTTATTTTACTTAGTTTTATGAGATATTTTAGTGTAAAATTATCCCCTACCATTATGTTCTACTTTGCCTCAAAGAAATTTTTCATTTACAATCAATCGATAATTTTTTTGCTTTGTTTTAAGTTTAAAATATATCAAGATTGCCAAAGTAAGCTCCATTAAATGGTCTTTGCTACTTAGGACTCTCTATAATTTTTTGAGCAAGATTTACAATAATGTACCTTTAATCTTTAACAATTAATTTTAATCTTAATTTTATTGTGAATTTGGTTATTGTCAATTTTGGATATAAAATATATATTTTAGAAGATAACATATATAAAATTATTAATTATAAAGGAATAATAAGATTTAGGGTTCAGCAAATAATTTGTGTATTGTTGGAATTTATGTTTTTTTTAAATGAGAAGTATGTAGAAAAATTTAATATAATTGTATTATTGAAAGGTAATTTTTTATTCAAAATTGTATCAGTGAAAGATTTATTTATTATCAAAACTCTATTCTTGAAGGGAAAAATTTTAAATATAACTTTTGTTGACGGAAAGTATAAATATCCAAAAAGTAAAAAAAAAAATCTCTAATAGATAAAGAGAAATCCAAATTCCAACTTGGCAGTAGGTGCGTGACACCAGTGATGTAATTTCTCTGCAATGCTGATAGTTTTTCCCGGAAATGTTAAAGCCCTGATTTTATGGGAGGAATATTTTAGTGAGTGCCTCTATAGCTTGTAATGTAGAATCAAAAGTCAATTTTAAAATTAAATTATAGAGGATGCAATTCCAAAGATATATACGTGTCTTTGCAATAGTCTCTACCTTTTTTTAGAGGAAAAAGCGCTTAAAGATAGTAGGTATACATGCTAAATGTTCCTTGGTTTACAATTAGTTTAACACATATTACTAATGGCATAAAAAATTTATTTCTTTTGTTTATTTCTGTTAGCCTACTATCTTTTTATTATCTATTCTCTAAAACATAGATCTTGTATTCATATGATACCATATTATCCCTAGTTGGTGTTGGTGTGCAGCAGGGCAGTTTGGTAGCCAGTCCCATCTGCCATGAGTGACACTGTAGAAAACCACCTGTAGACTACCGTAGGCTGTGAAACACAAATTGTTTCCCACTCCCACACACTTAAACCACGTCGAGCACGAATCCCTCCGAAATTGCCGACACACACATTCCGGCATCCTTCCGATCTCCTTCCATGAAAATCCATGATGATCGGTACCATCCTTGCGAACAAGTTCCCACATGATCACTTCTTTCAACAGGTGGTTCTCTTCAATGCCTCCAACCAGCAGGATTGATGACTCACAGGCTACCAATCGAGGCCATATATTAGGGCTATAATAGGGTAAATCAATAGTGAATGACATTCCTTCCCGGATGTGGTACCCCATGATGCCGTCCCGCACCGTCAAGCAGAACAAGAAACCGTTGCGCACAAATATCTCGCCGTTCCTGATCACCAAACCCTGGGGTAAACTGCCTCTCATCTTCTCCCATGTTTTTGTGGATGACTTGTACACTTGTGCTATTACCGCATATCCCTCGTCTTGCCCACCACGAGGACCTCATAGGTGCCCGGGCTGTCCTCGACCACAATTGGCTTATACACACCCATTCAATGGTGTGTATAAGCCAGAGATGGTAGTTGACAAAAAAAATGGTGGAAAAAAAAAAGAAAGGGTACAAAAATAAATCGCCGCCGCACAGACATATTACAATTGGAGGATGTTGACATACTTGTTTATGACTTCAATTTAACGAAGAGAGGAACTCTTCGCTTCAAGAGGATAGAGATTC
>APFE030466350.1:1464-19577 GCA_000404065.3 Pinus taeda | reverse complement strand
TGATGATTGATGCTATGTGATTCGTTCTCCACATTTCACTAGTTTCAATCCCACTTCTTCACCCCTATGAGCATCACCCGATGCAATGAGTGCTAAGTGAACTATTCAAAAATCATGAGAAATTAGTCAGTTACGACTACCTCTCATCAAAATGGTCATACGTTTGAATGACTTACTTAACGCAGTTGAATCCCAAAAATGATATCTAATATAATGCACTGCGTAATCCCCCATACTTAAATTTTCTAATAGATCACATGGGGCAACAACCTTGTCTATCTCAAATTTAGAAGCTCGAAAGATTCTAACTCACTTGGATTCTCATAAATGTGAACAAGATATTGAAATCTTCCTTCCAAAAATTTCCAATGAACTTCATCTTCTGGAAATTCAAAACAGTAATGGAGAAAACGATCATAAAAGTGCTCAAGTGATTCGTCAGTTGCTTTCTACAATTAAAAAAAAATTATGAAGTGCTTTATAGTCATAAAGAATGAAAGCACGACATAATTCTTTGAACATGTGATTGAAAGAGTGTATAGAGGTCATGGGCAATGTGTGACAACATTACTTGATGTGCCCTTCAAACGTGAAAGCGAACAACCCGCAAGCGATGTCCATTAGGGGATTTTTGAGGTCTAAAATGGGCCTCCTAAGAAAAAAGTACAAAAAAATAAACTTTGTAAGAACCAATAGGATTCAAGATGATTATGTCAACCATTGGGGATGGTTCACCATTTTTGGATTAAAAAATTAAAAAGATTAAAAAATAATAAAATAATAAAACTACTTTTTCAACTTGTATTTTCAACTTATCTCCCTAATATTTTACTCAAATTTGGCACGGGAATACTCGTTGGATGAAAAATTTAATTCCTCATCCAAGGATTACCCCTATTGCATACTTTCAATGGACCTTGCTACAGTAAAAATGTGAAATAAATGAAAAACGTGATTGCAATCATGTTTTTAATGTATTTCTCATTTTTTTTGTAGTAGGGTCCACCAAAAGTATGCAGCATGTGTACTCCTTGGATGAGGAATCAAATTTTTCATCCAATGAGTGTTTCTGCTCGAAATTTGACTAAACCCATAGGGACATAAGTTGAAAAAATAGTTTTCTTACTTTTTCCCTCTAAAATTTGATGATGTATTCTAATCTTATTTTATTATTTCCACTATTATCTTATAATTTCCTTAGGAGGCCCATTTTAGACCTCAAAGTTCCCCTAATGATCTGAGGGGACATCATTCCTATTATAGAATTCCAAAAAGGCAATTGCATGAATTAACAGGGGTGTTATGTTTTCGCCATCAAATTTGTATCTAGACAAGTCACCTATAACATCCATCGACACATCAAAATCAGCAGCGTGAGAAAAACATGTTGGGGTTGTGATTGTGATATAAGTCATGAATGATGTGCAAAATTTCAAAACAAACTTCAAGGGCTCAACTTGTCATCTAGCCCTCCTTCTAGCACCAAAAAGGTTGACAGTACTAGACCCACCAACATTTAAGGCGATCTCCCCGGTAAGAAGTTGCAACTAGACCTGAGAATGTTTGGAGTAGGAGTCCCAATAGTGGGTGATAATGTAGTGCCTTGAGTATGGTAGTGCACAAAGATAACTGTAATGACTTTGGGTGGAAGCAAGTGTGTGATCTTGCAACGATTTAAGTGAGATGCATGAGGGTTCTAACACACAAATGGGAAAAGGAAGTGTACCCCTTAGAAGCTTGTAATAGTACGCAGCTTGAAAGGAACACATGAGCGAAATGACATCACAGGCTACGATGTGGAATAGTCCACAATTTAAAGTGATGGGTTAATCCGACAACATGCATTCAACAAGATTCATACAATTGCATACAAATTAGTTCATAAGCAAATGCGTAAGTTAAACAAAATACATTTCTAAAGCAACCAGAGTAGTCCAACTACAAGAACAACATATGAATGAAAGTGTGTTGTCTCTGATATTATTATTATAAGTGAAATTCACATCCATACATACATAATTGATAGCCACTAGCCCTAATAGTGGAACATTACAGTCAAGAACACCTGCTTGTCCAAAGAAGTATACTCATTCTACATTGTGGAGAAGCCAAGGCTCATCACAATACTCCCAAGCCTTCTTTAAGCCTAATCTAGCCAAAATTTTAGCTCCAAAACTCCTGCTCTATGAGTTATGAGGTTCTATTTATAGCAAAGGGTGGGGTGACCCTTGACATTCCCCTTTTTGACACTTTGACTACACTCATGACTCTTCAACTTCCTTACAAGTAACTCATTACATAACATTATGACCTTTCACATTCCACTAATGACACTTGGAATTTCACTTACAACATATTTACAAATAATATTACATTTTCCACATGTACCCATGTAAGACAAAAGAGGCTAGAGACAACCTAATAAGACAAAACACTATGATTTCAAAGTTTGGGGAAATACCAACACAGCACCTCCACTTGGTGCTTCTCGGTCACATATTGATGCCAAGCTTGGTACTGCATGATGATATACCCAAACTTCTTGATGGTTTCTTTTTGATAGCAAACTCTTGCCTCCATAGCATATAGGTATATGGTCTTGGAACCTGTGTCCAACTCATTTTGAAGCATGTGTGGTATGGTGGTTACCACGATGGGACCACCAATGTATTTCTGCATGTTATGTGTGCTCAACTCCAAGTCTTCCCAGGTGACCTCTGGCCTCCGCTACTGCATGTACTTATTGATCTCTAGCCAGACTTTGTTCTTGTGTTTAGCATTGGTGAGGGAATCTATATCTATTCACTCTTTTACTCAATTGTTGACTGTTATGGTTCGTAAACTTGTATTGGCACTGTTTTCTCTGCCATTCTGCCTTTCGTTTTTTCTTCTTCTCCTCATGTTATTTCCTCCTCATCTCTTGTCCTTCCTTTGATTGTTTTTGTTCTTATTGCAATCTCAGTTCTGCTACCTCCATGCTCTACTTTTCTCTCTTCCTCTTGTGTATTGTTTGTGTCCTCTACTTCCTTTTTCTTCTACTGCCAAAGCTACCTGCATAAAAATTGAATCGACTTTTAGTCTGCAACTTTTTTCTCCATCTATTATGTCAAAAACTTCCTCTTTTCATGATCTTGTATTGGATTTTTTCCTTCTGCTATTTTTTTTGGCTTTGTTGCCATGTTAGTGTTGACTCATTTTCTATGATTAGTTGAGTGTCCACATATATTGGCAAGCTAACTAGCGCTTTCTCAACTTCTTCCCCATTACTTCTTTCAGTGGTCTCTCTTGAATTAGCTCTCTTTGGTGTCATGGTTCAATTACTACTGGAGAGAATTTCTTCACAAGTGTGGTACCTATGGGACAGAATGGACACTCATGGCAAGCAAACATTAGCTCTTACAAATCTAACTTCACAGCATGATCAAGTAGTAATTAGGGAATCTCATGAGAGCGATTATGTAATTTTGACCGACAAGGGTGACTAACTAGTTGTGGGAATTGTGCACTGCACATTCCTAGCAGTCAATGTGGAATCTTAATGACTGGAACTGTGCAATGTGCAGTTCCATTTGGGTCAGGTTTTGGGAGAGGCTACACATTGCGCAGTCTCAATAGCCAAGTTGGGAGACTAGCACTTGGAACTTCACAGTGCACAATTGAAGCCAAGCAAGGATAGGCTCTGCATAATTCCAAAATCCAAGGCAGAGGCCTTGAGCTCTTAGATTGTGCAGTCCATGTAGCAAAGTGTGAGGTTCGTGCAAGGGGAGCCAAAATCTACCCCTATGGAGTGTGAAAAAAAGCATATATGAAGGATGATGTGATTTTGGGTGAAGATATGACTATGTGTTGATGCATGCATGTGATACACATGCAACAATTGATTAAACTGAAGGAAAATGAAGCATGTGAAGAGAGTCACCACAACAGCAATTGTTAATGAAAAATGGGAAAATTGAGATAACACTTGGGAAAGATAGTCTATAACATGAAACAACACTTCTACAAGCTAAAACAAGTTAAAATGCTAGCAGTCATTCAAAGAAACAAGTGAATCAACACTCACAAGCTAAACAATGAAAAGCGACAAAAGATGATAAAAGAAAATCTCACCGGGAAAAATGACAACAATGCTCTAAAGGCTCCTTGATCTCCTTGGGAATGCTAGGGCTTGATTATCGACTATACAAATGAGATATAGAGGTGTCCATTACATAGAATTTAGAAAATTAGAATTTACAACACACATGCCTAAGATCAAGGATAAAGTGACACTTGACGGAAAATTCTAACGATAGCAATGTGTTATCCTAGGGGAACTAATAATAGATCCCTACTTCCTATGAATGATTCTTGATTTTCTTTTCCAGAAAAGTTGCCATGCATTTCCTAGATGGATTGTGTAGTTATGGGAAGGACTAGGCAACTCACTGGCTCGTGCTCTGAGCAACTTCTGAGGAAGAATATTTTGTGCAATTTCTAGGATGAGTGGCTCTAGGCTGCCCCTCATGCTCTCCACAGTTTCCCAGCTAAATGATGGCTTTCAACTGGCTCTATGCAATTTTGGAGCTGAAGGCTCACTATGAGATTGGATTGTGCAATCAATGAAAGAAATATTGGTTTCCCTCAAGGATTGCAAAGTTCACTAAGGAAAGCCTGGAACCAGGTGAAGACCAAGTCAAGGGATTGGCTCATGCTATAGATAATAAATGAAGTAAGAAAACACAAGCCATAATGCAAAGGATGAATCTCAATCAAAGCACAAGTACTTGGGTCAATGTAAGATGAGCTATTGTGATTTAGGAGGGAGGCTCCAAAATGAAGCATAGATAATATATTGGAGGGTGGTTGTAGCTGCTACAACAAGAACTCAAAGCAGATCCGTTTCCATTTGGAATGGTGGTTCCAATTGGTTAAACTAGGTCTAGTTACCTTCTCTCTATCTCTACTCGCTTAAAGTATGCCTTTTTCTTACCAATAGAGAAGAGACATCAAATCATCCCTCTTGCTAAGATCAGGAAAGAAAGTGATTCTTAAGTTGATCTAAGGCTCAACCAAGCCACAACTAAATTTTTCCTCTTTTATAAGAGGACTTCTACAATTGTAACTATTAATTTAAATACAAACTAATCCTAGAATGCAAGCAAGAGGAAAGAAATCCTAAGCCTATCTTGGTTAGGAAGATGTAGATATAACCCAACTGAGAGAAAGATATTAACATAATTGGGATTTTAACATGTCTGTCTTAAGATGAATATATAGCTAATGAAATAGTTCAATTAACTAATATTATAATTACCAAACATGTTGTTCAGAGATCTATAAAAGAATGATGAACCAATAACATTAGCAAGTAGTTCACATAATGCCATTGGAAATTAAATAAGAATTAGATGACACATTTTTGAGTAAATAGTTACTTAGAAATATGGCTTTAATATATCAAAGAAAAATATACAATTGACAACAAATCATGACACAAAAGAATTAGATAGCTAATCTATAAGACAGGTTTTCATATTGACAGTAATGCACAAAATAAATCCAATTAACATAATTCTACCATCAAGAATGAAATTAACATTAAACATAATAGTATTTCTACTACAAAATGTGAACATGTTCCTCTGCTCTATTCTTTAAATCTAGTCCTCTACAATCTCCTCCAAAGCACAAACTCTGCTGCTAAAAGAAACAACTTCAATAGTACAAATTGTACCTCTCATACAAAGTTTAGAATTGAAAAATACAAATCTCAATAACTCCCAAATCTAAGATTGAACATCTCTACCTACATCTTGAAATCCCTATTACAATAGTGATTTAAGAATTACATAATTGTAGAGAAGAGAAGCCTCTTTACATTCTCTAAAATTAATATAATTACAAATCAAAATTTAAATGAGAGAACTATTTTGGAAAATGAATGTTCTCCCACATATTTGATTGGCCATCATTATTTTGCACCTCTTGTTGGAGCAATACCATTGATCTAAATATTCTCTTCCTTATCTCCTCAATTGTTCTCCTCCCAAAAACCAATCAAAATAAATTAAAATGCAAATCAAAATAAAAAATACCAGATTTAGAAAGCAAACATATCCAGTTAAAATTAAATTAAATAAATAAATAAAATGAAATCTCAACATTCCATTGATCCTTGTAAGTATTTATTGGTTAAACTTAGAAAATTAATTTTGGTTACAAATTCGGAGCTTAATTTTTTGATAGATTTTAGACTCTTTTAATGACCAAATCTAATTATAAGGCCACTTCATAAATGTTCTACATGATTTTATCTATCTAATGAGCTATCCTTGGACTCATTTGGTCAAATAGAACTCAACTTATGAGCTTCCAAAGTTCAAGTGTTGAGTTTGCCAAAATTTAGGAAAAATTGTTGTTTGGGTCAAAATTAAGACAAATTAAATATTTTAATCCTAAATTAAATTTATAAAAACTTAATTAATTATTTCATTAATTAAACATATACAATTTAATTACAATTATAAAATTAATTAATATAATTAAAAACTTTAAAGTCATTACAAATAATTATATGAAAAAGTTAAAATAAGCAAAATTTTAATTAAAATTAAATTGAATGAAATTATATTTAAATAATTATATCAAAGTAATTTATTTAATATATTAAATAAAATTAAAACTTAACATGTTAGAAGACTACCTAATGCAACACTACGTTACTCCTTATATGATACGGTCATACGAAAACAAAACAAGTTTGACCACACCATCAAAGTTTGAAGGGCCTCGACATCGAAGGTGTTAAACAATGTCTGAGGACTTGATATTATCGAATATCAAAGATATTAACTTGATCAAAGATCCTTCGAAACAAGAACCTCTAATATATGCCAACGTTTCGATACTTCACACCAAGGTAGTAAGGCATTGAGGAGTTTAGTATATGAGAGGTTAATATTATATCAGAAGTTTTGAAATATGAAAGTTTCGACATCAAACAAAAATGTTGAGGCCTGATACATTATAAATGTGTTGAGGTGTTGAGGGTATCATGGTTTTGAAGCATGGGGAATTTATTGAAGCATTTTTTATACCATGTTATGTGTCGAGGTTTGAAGCAGTAAGGGAGGTGAGGTAAAGTGAAGTGGAGGTAAAGGGTGAAGTGGGGCCCACTTGTAGTGGGACTCATTATAAACTACAGCGACTTGGTAATTAAAAATCTGACAAAATGAACTATAGTCACTTTGTAATTTTGAGATTTCAAGTTTCGTAATTTCCTTTAAATTTTGGAATTAGAATAAATTACCGAGATCCCAAAAACACATAATTTTAATTTTTCTATAATTTGGTTGCAGTGATTTTGTAGGACCAATAGTGAAAAACAAAATAATTAGTAAAAACTTAACTAGGAATTAATATTTACAATCAATTACTAATTTATTTACAAAAATGAATGTAATATATATTTTGTATATTTTTTAACCCACATAGTAAAAATTATCGAACTTTGGATGAGCACCATTTCAAACTTTGTAATCAAATGAGATGAAACAGGTATTGATGGAAAGCTAGACAAGAGTCGAACTCAATCAAGCAATCAAAATAGAAATCTGATGAAAATGGAAAAATAGCAAAATTGTAGAACACTTAACCAAAAGAAAAGATTAAAAAGGTGATTTAGCCAAAAATTTATGGAAAGGGTCCCCAATATTTGAAATAAATAAGCCAAAAATGGAGTTCTTAATTTTTCACTTCAACATTGGTGACACAAAGAGAAGAACTAGTTATCTCTAGTTAAAATATGATGAACTTTAACTTACCCAAAGGTTAAAACTAATGGATTCCATGAAACGGCCTAACGATAAAACATTTCACATGGGTCCCACATTAATGAATTAAGTAATATAAGCTTGAAAAGATAAGTACTCAAAATAGACTGAGTTTAGAATCATGAATCCAATTTTGGGAAAAAAAAATATTTTAAGATTACCTCGTGATGTAGGAGCATCCAGCTAAGGCACCATGACTAGGTGTTGGTCTTTGCCAGGGTGGAGAGTTGAATTAGCATATTCTTTTTTTTATGTATTCAGTTTGTCAAAGTAGGAGGTAGGATTTTGTTTTTATCTTAATCTCAGTATTAGTCAAAGGTAGTTTGGTTGGTTAGGGTCGTTTACTTGTTTGTCTTTAACAAACAGTAGATTAATAATTGTCTTATCATTTTAAAATAAAAAGACAAATGTGTCTCAATGTAAAACCTTGCCATATAGGCAAAACTGAATACTTAATAGTTATGTAATTATAAGGTCTACAACTGAAAGTAACTACACAGTTTTATCAACTATAAACAGAGCATATAAATGTAACATTGAAAATCAGTGACAAGGTTCAGCATTTTCGGATATAAGCAATAAAAAGAGATAGAGCATAAATTTAACATTCATCCATCTGTACTATCATCTACATACTGTGCAACTATATTTGCTCTAGTGTTTAAATGATTTAGAAATGACAAACAAAGTGCATGCATGTATTTTTATGTTTTTCCTCTCTTAAGAAACAAAGCACTATACATCACATGCAAATTTCCAAGACCAAAACGGAAAAGTAAGTAAACAGGCTCACAGCCAAGAGAATGTCCACACAACGAAACAATTGAATGAAGAAAACAGAGTCCAAGTATCAATTGAACAAACCAAATAGGGGTAATTCATTACAAACTGTTATACACCATTTCTTTCCTTTCTAAACGAAATAGAGTCAAAGAGAATATATAACTGCTATTATATAAGAGTCCAGTGTTACATTGTCAAAGCAAATAGAATAAACAGTGACCGCAAGATAGGGCAGACCCTAGTCAAGGTTTTGATATTGTGAAACCCTCGAGCCTAACCAAAGAGCACAACTAGAACGAATTACAAACTTTAATTGTAACTAGAGGTGTGCCCAGGTCATGTAATGACTCAAACAATAGACAACAAATGAATGTCGAGGCGCAACCACTAGAAAACTACAAACCCTAGCTATAGTTCAACAAAACTTTGGTGATAGAACCTACCCGAGATGCACCAAAGGGTTTTCAAACCAAAGTGTCGAAGCCATACACGTTCGAGGTCGAACTCTTGACCTGTGCAACCAGAAAAATCCTAAGTCATTCACACCACGCCTACCAGTGAAGCGAGCAGAGTTATATTACCAGTAAGGGGAGAATGAAACCTTACCCGGGAGTGTGCTTGACAAAGAAATCGTGTGCTACAGAGCCACAGAACACCGGAAAGACTTGAGACAAGAGGAGCGGAGATTGTTAGCTTTTACACCAAGAGAAGGCAGAAATAAATCAAGGACAGACGAATTACCTGAATGACAAGCCAAGTGAGCCATTGTACCTATAACCTGAGCACACGGGAACCATAACATAAAAAAAAATTAGCAGCAGAGCCATTACAAAGAACCCACAGCATGAAAGAACTGTTGGAACTCCAAAAAACCAAACCAACAATTGATTCTATGTTCGAACAAAAGAAAGAACCATTTGTGTCAAGAAAAACTAACATACCAACCTCCAGAGCACAAAACAAAACCATATGGCAAGAAGTACAGTTACCAATAGCACAGGCGAGTCCATGGAACGACATTCATTTGTAGACAGAACCAGAACAGAGCATCTCCATAGAAACCCTTACAGAGCTCTCTCAGCATAATGAAATGTCGAAATGACAAAAATGCCAAAGGGTTTTGCGTAATGACCAAGCGGGAAATGAGGACCGAGGTAGGAGGACAAGTCAGTTTCATATTTACAAGCCATATTAAATTATTACAACCACCAACTTAAATATCCACTGATCATAACCATAATCAAAAGCAAAATCATCAACCAAATCCACATTCATCAATAGCGTCGGACAAAATTGTGTTAAGTTATACATTAGATTATGGGATGGGTCCCATCATAGTGGCATCAGAGTAGAATTTTTTTTTAAACTCAATTAGAGAAATGGAGGTAGGAAGGTGAGGTCATGGTAGAGGTGTTCGAAGTATAGCAAAGGAAATACTGAGAGACGAGATCAGGATTCTTACTACCTATTTGGAGGTAGTTGAGGCAGGGAGAAGAAGAGATCCAGAAGTAGGTGTTGATAGCGAAGAAGAAGCTGAAGCGACAACAGATGGATCGGATGGAGAGGGCGCAAAAATGAGACTGTTGAGATCAGTCTTAATAGCATGCAGTAAACCCAAAAAAGAACTCCCAAATTATGATGGCAGCCTATCCACAGAGATCCTGTTGGATTGGATTAGTGAGCTGGATAAGTATTTCAAGTGTGAGGAGGTTAGTGAAGACCGCATAGTTAAATTTGTTGCAATCAAGTTGAAGGGACACGTAGCCCTGTGGTGGGATAGTGTCAAAACAAAGAGAAGGATATTGAACAAGTTGCCGATCAAAACCTAGTCAAGGATGGTGGCCAAGTTGAAGGGCAGATTTCTGCCGAAAGATTATTAGATTG
Source organism: Pinus taeda (assembly GCA_000404065.3). Lineage (NCBI taxonomy): Eukaryota > Viridiplantae > Streptophyta > Pinopsida > Pinales > Pinaceae > Pinus > Pinus taeda. Next base: position 9,096 of record APFE030466350.1, on the reverse strand, counting down.
CACTACACAAGCAAGTGTAGAATCTGAAATAGAAAAGAATGATAGTAAGGGAGTACACTGAAGAGTTTTATCAAGTGAACCTAAGGGTTGGTTATACAGAGGATACCACAGAAAAGACAGCCAGGTATGTAAATGGTTTAAGTCTAGAAATTTTAGATGAAATTAGTATGTTCTCTCCAAATAACATTGAAGAAGCTCTGGGTATGAAGGAAAAATGCCAGGAAAGGATAAGGAACCAGTAGAGGAAGAGCCCAGTCCTATGGCAAAGGGCGAGCTGCTAGCAGTAACGAGAAAGGAAACAACTCTAAAGTTTCCAAAATAGTAGAAAATGGGACAACACAAGAGGAGGTAGGCCATATCATCAAGGCAAGGGAAATGGCCAAGGTAGAGGAGCTGGTTATCAATGCTATAGGTATCATAAGTGGGGACACAGATTGTTTGAGTGTCTTGAGGTAGACCAAGCTGGACAAAGGGGTGCATTGTTGCACAACCATAAGAAGCAGAGGTGCCTCCCCAAGAAGCAGAGAATTCTCCAGAAATTAGTGAAGCCTTGGTTTTGAAGAAGGTGTTGTTAAAACCAACAAAAGAAACCACTGAGCAAATGCAATGGAAGGCTTTTTTTCGGATGGTTTGTAAGTCACACGGTAAGTGCTGTAAGTTAATTATTGACAGCGATAGTACAGATAACTTAGTGGCCATAGAAATGGTGGAAAAGTTGGAATTGAAGCGAATAAAACATCCCACGCCTTACAAAGTTTCATGGCTGCAAAAATCCCATCAGTTACTGGTAGATGAGCAATGTGAGGTGGAATTTCAAATAGGCAGATATAAGAACAAGGTCATTTGTGACATGATGCTGATGGATGTGTGTCACATACTGCTAGGCAGGCCATGGTAGTATGATAGAAAGGTGGCACATGATGGAATGACGAACTGCTATAAGTTTGTCAAGGATGGAATCAAGCACACACTTGTGCCCATCAAGGAGGAAGGGACAGTAGGGACAAGTGAGCCAAGAGCATTGTTGGTCAGCAGAAAACAGTTTCTGAAATAATTTGAGGATAGCGAGGTGAGTTATGCAATTGTAAGAAGAGCAAAAATAGTGTTCATGCATATAGAGGTGTCAAATTTACCACCAGAAACTCAGCAAATGTTGCAGGAATTTATAGATATAGTGGTAGATGACTTGCCAGATAAACTGCCCCCCAAAAGAAGCATAAGTCACCATATTGACTTCATACCCAGAGCAAGTTTGTTGAATAAGGCATCTTATCAAATGAGCCCCAAGGACAATGAGGAGATTAGAAAGCAAGTGCGGGAACTGCTAGACAAAGGGCTGATAAGGGAAAGTTTGAGCCCCTGCACAATTCCAATGATTCTTGCTCCCAAGAAAGGAGGAGAGTGGCGGATGTGCACAAACTCGAGGACCATCAACAAAATTATGATTCAGTACAGGTTTCCACTTCCACGGATGGTGGATTGCTTAATCGGGACAGCATATTTTTCTAATATAGACTTGAAGAGAGGGTATCATCAGATCCAAATTCGAGAGGGGGATGAATGGAAGACATCCTTCAAGACTAATGACGGACTGTAGGAGTGGTTGGTTATGCATTTAGACTGAGCAATGCACCCAGTACAATTATGCGGTTAATGAATGAAATGCTGAAAGAATATATTGGAAAATTTGTGATAGTTTACCTAGATGATATACTAAATTTCAGCAAAACAAGGGAGGAGCACCTTCGACATGTTCAAAAAGTGTTGGAAAAATTACAACATAATAGACTACTAATAAATCTGAAAAAGTGTACTTTTCTGCAAAAAGAGTTGATTTATTTGGGTTTCGTAATAGCAGAGAATGAGCTGAAGATGGATTGGAAAAATATTGCAAAGATAGTCAATTGGTCATCCCCAAAAATTTTATTTGAGGTACGTAGTTTTCATGCATTGGCGAGTTTTTACCGGAAATTCATAAGAAACGTTAGCGAAATTTGTGCACCTATGTTGGACACTATTAAAAAGGCCAGTCAACCTTTTCGATGGACTGATGCAGTGGAAAGGAGTTTTCAGCTATTAAAGAAGAAGATCACAAAGAGACCGATCCTCAGATTGCCAGATTTTAGAAAGCTCTTTCAGGATCGTTGTTATTATAGCGGTATGGCTATTGGAGTTGTACTCAGCTAGGAGGATAAGCCTATTATATTTTTCAGCAACAAGTTAAATGAGAGTAGGCAGAAATATTTGTCCTACGACAAGGAGTTTTATGCTGTCATCTAGGCACAGAAGCACTAGAGACACTATCTACTGGGAAATGAATTTATGTTGTTTTTGGATAATTTTGCACTATAGTATGTGATGAAATAGCACAAGTTGAATCACAAACATGCCAAGTGGGTGGAATATTTGCAGAGTTTGACCTTTGTGTTGAAACACGTTAGCGGGTATGCCAACAAGGTGGTAGATGCATTGAGTAGGAGAGCTTTACTTTTGCAAGAGAGGACTATGCAAGTGCTGGGTTTTGAGCACTTAAAATATTTATACTAGACTGATACAGATTTTAAGGAGGCCTATGAGGCATGTCAGAATCCCTTGGTGAGAGATAATAGTCCATGGTTGGACTACAACTTGTAAGAGAAACTACTATTTAGAGGAGGACAACTATCCATTACTGATTGCTCGATGAGAGAGAACATTATTCGGGAGAAGCACAGTGGAGGTCTAGCCGAACATTTCAACATAGACAAGACACTCGAGCAACCCGGTCATTTTTACTTTTGGCAAAGAATGCAAAGGGATGTACAACAATTTATGACCAAATGTAAGGTATGCCAATTAGCGAAAGGTCACAGTCAGAACACAGTACTGTACACACCATTACCTATTACGAGCAGACCATGGGACTCAGTCAGCTTGGACTTCATCTTGGTTCTACCTAGGACACAGCGGGGTTATGACTCGGTGATGGTAGTAGTGGACAGATTCTCGAAGATGCTGCATTTTATCCCTTGTAGAAAAACTAGTGATGCTACTCACGTGGCCCACTTGTTTTTCACTGAGATTGTTAGGCTACATGGTTTTCCTAAGTGTATTCTTTCTGACCGAAATTTGAAGTTCACATGGCACTTTTGACACACCTTATGGAAGAAGGTGGACACACAGTTGAGATATAGTTCTGCTTATCATCCACAAATTGAAAGACAAACAGAGGTGGTAAATAAAAGTCTGAGGAACCTGCTACAAATCTTGGTCGGTGAGAATTCACGGATGTGGGATCGAGTGCTTGCCCAAGAAGAGTTCGCTTATAACGACTCACCTAATCGTAGCACAGGTTACAGTTCATTTCAAATCCTATACGGCATGCATCCTCATGGAGTGCATGAGTTGAGGGATCTTGGACAGTAAGAAAGGCGAAGCGCAGATGGAGAAGATTTCGCTAACGCAATGAGATATTTTCATGAGCAAGTGAAAATTAAATTGCAGGACAGTAGCCAAAAGTATAAACAACAAGCAGATTTGAAAAGAGTGAAGTACAGTTCAATGTAGGAGATGAAGTCCTCATGCATTTATGCAAGGAACGCTTCCCTAGAGGTACATACAATAAAATGAAGTATAAGAAGATAGGCCCCTACAAAGTCCTCCAGAAATTTTCAACGAATGCCTATGAGATACAACTGCCACCAAGGATAGGCATTTCACCCATCTTTAATGTGGCAGACCTGTTCCTTTACACTGCTGACCCAGAAGAAGAAGATAGAACCACATGGCCTACACAGAATACCTAGGATGGAGGAGAAACCTGGATGAGATAGATGCCTTACGTTCAACCTACCAAGCTCGAGAGAATCCTTGACACTCGGGTGGCCAAATGAACTCAGCGGAAGGACTATCTACAGTACCTGGTCAAGTGGAAGAACCATCCTATTGAGGATGGTTTGTGGCTTGATGCCAGGAAAATTAAGCAGGCAGGTTGTTCAATTGAGAAGCTCATGGACCAGAGTCATGATTTATTTTTGCCCGAGGAGCTTGATGCAAGAGCATCCAGCTAAGGCACCATGACTAGGTGTTGGTCTTTGCCAGGGTGGAGAGTTGAATTAGCATATTGTTTGTTTTATGTGTTCAGTTTGTCAAAGTAGAAGGTAGAATTTTGTTTTTATCTTAATCTCAATATTAGTTAAAGGTAGTTTGGTCGGTTAGGGTCGTTTACTTGTTTGTCTTTCATAAATAGTAGATTAATAATTGTCTTGTCATTTTAAAGGAAAAAGACAAATGTGTCTAATTGTAAAATCTTCCCATATAGGCAAAACCAAATACTTAATAGTTATGTAACTATAAAGTCTACAAATGAAAGTAACTACACAGTTTCATTAACTGTAATCAGAGCATATAAATGTAACATTCAAAATCAGTTACAAGGTTCAGCATTTTTGGATACAAGCAATAAAAAGAGACAGATCATAAATTTAACATTCATCCATCTGTACTATCATCTGTATACTATGCAACTATATTTTCTCTATTGTGAAAACAATTTAGAAATGACAAACAAAGTGCAGGCATGTATTTTTATGTTTTTATTCTCTTAAGAAACAGAGCACTGTAAATCACATGCAAGTTTCCAAGACCAGAATGGACAAGCAAGTAAACATGCTTGTGGCCAAGAGAATGTCCACATAGTGAAACAATTGAATGAAGAAAACAGAGTCCGAGTATCGATTGAACAAACCAAACAGAGGTAATTCATTACGAACTGTTATACACCATTTCTTTACTTTCTGAACGAAAAAGAGTCAAAGAGAATATATAACTGGTATTATATAAAAGTCCAGTGTTACATTTTCAAAGCAAATAGAATAAAAAATGACCGCAAGACAGGGCAGACCCTAGTCAAGGGTTTGACATTGTGAAACCCTCGAGCCTAACCAAAGAGCACAACTAGAACGAATTACAAACTTTAATTGTAACTAGAGGTGTGCCCAGGTCATGTAATGACTCAAACAATAGACAACAAATGAATGTCGAGGCGCAACCACTAGAAAACTACAAACCCTAGCTATAGTTCAACAAAACTTTGGTGATAGAACCTACCCGAGATGCACCAAAGGGTTTTCAAACCAAAGTGTCGAAGCCATACACGTTCGAGGTCGAACTCTTGACCTGTGCAACCAGAAAAATCCTAAGTCATTCACACCACTCCTACCAGTGAAGCGAGCAGAGTTATATTACCAGTAAGGGGAGAATGAAACCTTACCCGGGAGTGTGTTTGACCCAGGAATCACATGCTACAAAGCCACAGAACACTGGAAAGACCTGAGATAAGAGGAGTGGACATTGTTAGCTTTTAAACCAAGAGAAGGTAGAAATAACTCAAGGAAGGATGAATTACCTAAACGACAAGCTAAGTGAGCCATTATGCTTGTAACCTGAGCAAACGAGAACCATAACATAAAAGAAAATTAGCAACAGAGCCATTACAAAGAACCCACAATAGGAAAGAATGGTTGGAACTCCGACAAACCAAACCAGCAATCGATTCTATGTTTGAACAAAAGAAATAACCATTTGTGCCAAGCAAAATGAACATACCAACCTCCAGAGCACAAAACAAAACCATATAGCAAGGAGTACAGTTGCCAATAGCACAGGTGAGTCTGTGGAAACACATTCATTCGTAGACAGAACCAAAACAGAGCATCTCCATAGAAACCCTTGCAGATCTCTCTCAGCAGAACGAAATGATGAAATGACCAAAATGCCAAAGGGTTTTGCGTAATGACCAAGCGAGAAACGAGGACCGAGGCAGGAGGATAGGTTAGTTTCATATTTACGAGCCATATTAAATGATTACAACTACCAACTTAAATATCCACTAATCATAACCATAATCAAAAGTCAAATCATCAACCAAATCCGCATTCATCAATAGCGTCGGACAAACTTGTGTTAAGTTATACATTGGATTGTGGGTTGGATTCCATCACCTCGTATGAAAAATAGAAGAAGGTACAGAAAGGAGTTTTTGATAAAGCATATATCCATCATTATGAATGGTCTTTGACATCGCTTCACTGTTAGCAAGCTTGAATAGTTCCCTAAAAAGGTTGTCTATTATGTCATACAAGCATGGCCTCACTTCCAACAAGCATCCATAGCCCCGACGGGTTTACTTGTATTTCTCATGCTTCCTCTTTTAATCACCCTTTTGATAAGCACATTTTTAAGATTTTAGTTTATGATGTACCTAAGTGAAACAGGTGGGATGGTAATAGAGACTTATGTTAATGGATATAATACTTCGCTAATGTTGACTCCATATATTTCCCTGCGACTCTCAATCAGAGGATTTTTATAAAGTGGAGGGATAGGAGGGATCCATTGAGTTAAACTTAAATTAGTTCTTTCCTTGAAAAGGTGAACTATATCACTTATAAAGGATGGGTGTTCCTCCATGGAAAATATTTTAAAGCAAGAAGGATTTATGGTTCCATAAATATATACCTTTAATAGTAAATCAAACTCATGAAATAGATAAATTAAATATTTCCCATGTATGCAAACCGTTGTTGGGTGAGGAAAAGGCCTTCCACATAAGTCTTAGTGGAGTCACCAAAATCAAACCAAAACCAATAGAAAAAGGGAAAAATAAATGGAAATAAAAATTCAAAAATGTGAAAAGAAGAAAGGAAAAGCTTAAATACCAGCCCAAATTAAAAAAACAAACCCAACAAGACTAATTATAAAAATGTCTCAACAAAAGAGTAAAAGGAGATAAGCATGTGAACATTCATTCTATGTTGAAATTTTAATAAATTTTATCTTAGAAAGTTATAAGAAATGAGGCTCTCAAAATGTAAAGGGTGAATAGAAGTCTTGAGAGACTATAATAAGCTAATGAGAAGTCTCTACCTACTACAAATTTTCTTGTTCCAAAACAAATCCTACATAAAATAATTTTAACTACTTTCTAATAAAAGAAATGCTTAGGAAATGGATTAAAAAGTTTAGGGACTCCCGAGTTTATCTTATTTGATGAGGATCATTATTGTTTCCCCAAAATCTTGAAAGCAAACAATAAAGAGAATGAGTTACAAATCTAAGTTGATAAAAGTGCAAGATAATTCTGTGAGACCAGCAAAACAAATTTTTATATCAGCTAAACTAAAGCAAAGCTGAAACATAAATGAAGAAACTAAAAATGATGAAAATGAGAATATGAAACTTATCATTTGGAGGATTTCATTAAAATCTTACCTGAGAGATATCGAGTTTATCCAACACAAGGTAACCTCTTCTTTTAATTAGAATTTAAATTACGAAGAAGTGGCTTTGTGTGAACTTTTCATTGGCCCAAGATTATTACTAATTAAATCTAAATTATGTCTAGCAATGAACTAGAAGAAAACAATGTTACATGTTGAAGGAATCAGAAGTAAACCAAATCCACATAAATGAGAATGAAGTGATGCTTCTATATGTATTGCAACAAGGATTCTTCTCTTAATATTTCAAATTTCATATTTGTAGTTTTTAACCCCGTACAGAAACTACCTGCATATGAATTCTAAATCACAGGAAAAAATAAAAATGCGAGAGCATAACACATAAAACACATATACACAGATATTTCCCACT
>APFE030466339.1:0-15853 GCA_000404065.3 Pinus taeda | reverse complement strand
AACATATATATTTTTGGTGTTACAATCATTTAAAGAAGAAAACATGGCTTTGTTTTTGGCCATGTGATAAGAGGATCCAGAATCAATGGGCCACTCATGAGAATGAGAAGAAGAAGATACATTTAATGCATAACCAGACTGAGATGATTGACAACGACATGCAGAAAGTGCCATTCCTGAAGATGAAGTTGAAGTTGAAGTAGAAGAATGCTCCACATGGATGTTATGTTTCTTCATTGCGGCTTCCAAGGCTTCCATCTTCTTAAAGCACTTAGATTCTAAGTGGCCATCTCGATTACAAAAGTTACAATGTCTATCAGTCTTCTTCCATTTGTTTTTATTGGTCTTATCATTTTGCTGAAATGATCTTTCATTTTGAGACTGAGTCTGCTTAGGACCCTTGTTTGGTTTAGGACCATTCTTTTTTTGAGACTTCTTAGGATTCTTTGAGTTTGGTTGTTGTTGGGCGATTAACGCTTTCTTAGAAGAGTTTCCAAGATTAAGAAGACCAAGGTGTAAGAGTTTTTCTTGATCTCTTATTAAAGAATCACAAAAAGCATCAAAGGAAGGGGGCTTGTAGTCATGTCCTTCAGAAATGAAGGTTTCTCCTGTAGAATGGAAGGTGGAAACAAACAAAGAGTAGGCTGGTCCCAACTTAGAAAGAATGCAATAGATAAGGGCACTGTCTTGTTTCTTAACTTTAACACCTTCCAAAAGAAGTCTAATGGTCTTGAACTTGGAAAAGAAATCTTCAATGCAAGAAAAATCATTAGGGTTTAATGTAAGCAACTCATTTTCAAGCTCATGGGCTCTAAGTTCATTTTTAATTCCAAAAACTTTAGTAAGCTGCTCCATTGCTTTATCAGGAGTATCAAGTTCAGCAATATGGAATCTCAGATCGGGAGAGATAGACATCCCTATCAACCCACGTGCTTGATCTTGCCTATTTTCCCATTTGGCTGCTTTCTCTTCATCTTTTGGCTTGGTTTCTTGGCCTGTGGAGATTCGGTAAAGACCTTTACTTCTAAGTAAATCCACAATGTAGGACCACCATTGGAAGTAGTTGGTGCTGTCAAGGATAACTTGGCATGAACTTTCCATTTTGACATAAACTGAAGCTAGATATGCTAAAACTAAGTGTTCCAATGGAAACAGCTCGAAAAATTAGGCTGTTTAAAAAAAACGGTTCTGAAAACGGCTTCCGGATGAAGAAGTTATGACCTTTTTAAAACAAGTTGATGAAGGCGTCGCCAAAGTGCGGGAATGTGCGGAAATGAAAAAAACGCTCCTTTTTCAACAAAAAGGAGATTTGAACCCAAGACCTCTACTCTCTTAAATTAGCTTTGAACCAAGTGAGCTATACAAAAAGATAGAGAGAGAGAGAGGGGTGGGGGCTTTGTTTTCTTTTAGTCACGGATGCTTTGGATTCCGTGCTTGCTTGAGAAAGCTCTTTTTCTCCCTACAAAAAAAAACACAAAACCCAACACGGACATGCAAAAAAAACAACTCTTAAGGCTTAAAGTTAGCTTTACCCGGAAACTAAATATTTTCCTCAATGTTTCTGATTTTCCGAGATCACACTAAGGTGCAGGGAAAAGATCATACGCATGAGAAAAATTCTTCCTTTTTGTTTCTGATTTGCCCAGATCGCACAGAGTCGCAGGGCAAAGGGCATACGCAAAAATGAAAGGTATAGATATGGTAAAAAAAATAGCTAAATAAACCGAAACCGAAATAAACAGAGAGAAAATAACAGTAAACTGCAAATAAACACTGTATACCTCCAGATCTAAAAAATGACGCAGCTAGGGCTACCGGAAACCTTTTTGCGTGAAACAAAAGGGGTTCCTCACTGGAACAGATGCTCCCAACACAACAGAGCAGTCCTCTCGGCCCAAAAGCAGTCAGAAACAACAGATCTAGGAGATGGCAGTCGCATGCAGTTCTACCAGCTTCAGATTTGGATCAACAACAAACGCGACCCTCAAATAGCTCTGATACCATGTAGGAATATACAGGGTAAGTTCCTCAGAACGAATACCAAAAGGACACCTCTCACAAATAGATCACAGATCAATACACCAGTATTTTGACGTGGTTAAAACCCTTAGAGAAGGAAACAGTCCACGGCCTGCGCCAACGTGGCTACTACAGGCAATTTATTAATAAAAGAATGAAAATTTACATAAGCTTCTCTCATGCACGGTTAACCTACAAATGACCCTCCATGCGCTTTAGATAGAATTCATGGACCAATCGGGTGTCAAGCCACGGATCAAGTGTCGGTAATACCGAGGAGAGAATGAACCGTCGGATCACTACATATCGTGACCGTCGGGTTGTAAGTTACAAAATGTACAACTAAAGAAACACACTTTACCTAACTCTATACCTAACTCTATACTAGACCAAGTTGAACTTAACTATTTCCTATGTGTCAGAATATCCTAACAAAGTGAAGGACAATGTAAATATCAAATTAGAAAGCCACACCATCTGCTTGTTCACAACTTGAAGACATTGATGAGGTATAATCCATATGCTCATGTGGTTAATTATGTGCTTCTTACTGATCTAGTTCAAGTTCCCAACAAAGAAGTATTTGATAAGTCAAAACAAATTTAATTCAATTATTATGTGTTTGGGGGAAACCATTCTATAGAAGCTCAAAGACAATTGATGGAGGAATATCCCAATAACCGACGTTTTGAAACAATGAAATGTATTATTTATGTTGGTTTATCAGATACAGAAGGAAAGCTAGTGGCATGGGATCATAATTCAGATAATGAATATAGGATTTCTATGACTTTCATCCAAATGGCTAGATTTATTCATAGTGAATTTGAAGAAAAATGTGGTGGGGATCTTATAAATGTTACTACAGATTTCCGAAAGGAATGTTGTATGGAAATAGGCTATCAAATTGAAGAGAAAATCAATTCAAAAGGTAGTAAAGGTAGCAAAGTTGGTGATTTATTCAGAGGTGTTGATAACATTTTCCAGTTGGAATTTAGAACTGGAGAGATATGGGAGTTGATTAATGAGATTTTTTAGCATGTGGGAGAACATTGGCATTAAAAACCAGAAGGTCAAAATGTCTAAACCATTGATATGTAGTACAGTAAATCAGATCGTTAAATGAAGTAGCTTCAAGAAGATATAACTATCACACCTTGGAGAGCATTGAAAGGATTGAAGGATGAAAAACTTGTCAAAGAAATATTATCTCGTGTGAGGTTAGAGGAATTATCATTGGAGGAAATGTCTAAAGAATTTCAAAAGTTTGATGAATTGTCTTTATTTATTTCTAGATTATAATTTTCTTTTAAATATAACATATTTTTCTTGGTAGTATTCGTTATACATATCATTATATTAACACTTTTTACTTTATCTATACAGTCACAAAGTTTACATGAAAACTCAAGAACAAATGGTTAAATTGTCAAATGAAGATAGTTGGGATGATGTTGTACGCAACTATCTAGATTCGAGTTCTACATCAACATTAAAAAAAATAATCTTGCAATTAAAAATGTATGTTGATTTATACATTCATTTTTATTCATTTGTATACTATTTTTAATTTATAACTTACACATATATTTGTTTAATTTATAAAATATGAAGAAGGATGCAAATAGTTTTAGAACCTTTATTGAACAATTAAGATAAAAAGACTGAAGAAGTAACATCTTAAGAATGTTGAACTTGATCCAACTCTTACTCTTTTAATTTGGAATGGGCTTGACACTATTCAATATCATGTAATACAAGGCACCTGTGAAGACATTGCTAAGGTCATACCTAAAAGGGATTATGCCCTAGTTATTGTAGATATTCCCCATGGTTTCAATATTCCAAACATTGACTATGATAGTGACCCTTATACTTATCAAGCTCTTAGTAAAGTGGTTGTGGGATTTCTAGAAGTCGTGTCATCACCATTATGGAGATTTGTGACATTTCATTTAGACACACAATTGGCAAAGTTATTGTCAAGCTTCAAGGGGAAAACAAATTCAAGGATGCACCTTACATGGTAAAACGTTTAAAATGTATATTTGATCAATGTTAAAAAATTCATTTATGTACAAGTTAATTGAACTTTTACTATTTCATGTTACAGGTAAAAGTCAAATTTTCTTAACCGTGAAGATCAACTATTTATAAATGATTGTGAGTTCATCCATATTGATAGTTGGGCAAAAGATGATAGCTATATGTTTATGATTTTTAATCGGGTAGATGGAAAGAGTCATAGCTAAATACTGACTTACGATGCTGTTGTGAGAAAACTAACATATGAAGACAAATAAGCAAAAGGAGAGATAGTTAACATTTATCAAAAATCACATTTATTGATTAACTATTTTATAGACATATGTTCAAATGAAGGAGATTGGATTCTGGATTTATTTTCTGGCTCAGTAAGTTTTATTATATGGAATGTAAGTTTTATTATATGGAATTCAATTTCAACATGTTATTTCTTAATTTATATGTCATTGTACTAATTTACTTCATTATTTCTTTTGTGTTTGATAACTAGGTACAACACTAGCATGTTGCCTTGAACAAATAAGAAATTGCATAGCCATTGGAAAAAGTCCAATATAGTGCAATTTTATTCAGCAAAGAATTAATGCTCTTCAATTTCTTCCAGATGCAATGTAAGAAATTGGGTTGAAGAAAGGGGACTTTAATGAATCACGTGTGGCAAAAAAGGCAAAGGAACACCAACCACCATTACATGGAATGATTGGAAAGGAATACATTGGGAGATTCGCAGACATCAAATATCCATTAGAAGAAGAAAATGAGCAAATTGAAGAAGAAAATATTGTGGAAGAAGAAAATGATGAAACTCTAGAGGACGAAGAGTTTGGATTACGTGACATTGTTGATTAAATTTAAGTTATGCTTCGAAATCAAGCTCATTTTTTGTAAGTATTAATTAGTTATACTTGTAATGTTTTTACTTTGACATTTTATGACAAGAATAAGCACTCAATTATGGTTGTTATGCGTTCAATATTTGTATTATGCGATTTTCACATTAATTTTTATGTTAATCATTATTTTTTGAAAAAAACAGTGATTACTATTATTTTTTTGACATGAAATTCATAAAAAAAAGCTATTGTTTAACCATTTTTAGTTAAAATTTTCCTATAAAAATTGTGATTTTGACATGTCATTTTTAGCAAAAAAATTACAAAAATTTGTCAAAACGTGTAGTTTTTTAGTTATATTTATGTTAAAAATGGTTATTTTTATGTCAATTGTTAAATTTATTGTTTTTTAGAGACAATTATTTCATATGGATTGAAAAATTAATTAACGATATATAAATATATGGAATATCGAAATTTCAAAACATCGACCTTCTTCTTTAAATATGCAAAACAATAAAAACCTCACTACAAAAAAAAAAAATATGAAGAAGAAGACCACTTAAAAAATTATTAATTTTAGAAAATAATTATTTACATTTCACACATTAAAAAATTTTAAGTAAAAAAAATAAGTCTTTTCAAAAAAGGGCCTGATGCAGAATTACCACTTTTTAAAATTAATATGAAAATCACTACCATTCTAAAACACAATGTACATTAAAAAAAAAAAATGCCAAAAACTATGCTCTAAAAAAAACGTGTGTGCTGCATCACCCATTTTCAAAATCGGGTCACTTTTTTGCTATCTCTACGAAACGAGTAACAGTATCAGTTCCCGTTTCAAACTTTACATTATTCAAACCACTTACCGCCCAAACTCACTCCCGAATGTGGTTTTTGACCTCCTCCATCATTGCCGCTCTCGTGTCATTGTCTACGACAACACCCTGTCACTTCCGCCTATCTGCCTGTTATCCATTTATTTTCCCACACCTGCAAATGAATATTCCATCGATCCATTTCTTAGTCCCGTTGGAGAGTTAATACAAATTTATCCATTGATTAATAGACCCGCTCCATTTCATGCCTTATAAACCCTGTTCTTTCATAAAAACCGCTACACAGTGCATTCTCGTAACTCAATTGTTCACTAGATACTTGCAACTTATAGTCAAAACGACAAGTTCACCATTCAAGCCAATTTTATGTCACGTGCCAAGCAAGCCAGCATCCAGGTTCACTCAATCTTTTTAAATTACATTTTTTTTTGTTATCACTTTGTTTCAGCCAAATCCTTCCCATTTCTGTCACTTTCAATTTGTAATCCAAACAACAGAATGCCTCCTAAGGTAAAGGAAGTTGCAAAACCCCAAAATTATCTCATTCATCCTCAAGTTGATTTCCATCATACTCCCTTGGTTGATAGAGACTGTAAAATCCGTGAGTCCTTGTCTGAATTTGACTTGTTTGAGATCTATTGCTGGATGGAGGACCAATTGGTCGATCAAACTGATGAAATTGAAATTTGGGATTCCCATCTTCTTCATTGCATCTTCCCTCAGATCCACAGAGCACCTGAATTTGTCAAAAAATGTCATGTATGACCCCAGTCAAAGAGCTATTATCTCACCTACAGGAGAAATCTGTGCTTCATCAATGCCCAGTGCATTGACCAGATGTTGCAGGCCCCAACTATTGTGCCAACCACTCCTTTTTCTCATGAAAGCCTAAAAGAAGGCTATCAGAAGTTGGTTTCACTAAAAGAGCTCAAACCCTAGAAATTTTCTTAGTTGTAGACAGCCCTCTGCCTAAAAGAAACTGTCCATATGATTCATCTATATTCCCAGACAGAACCAAGCAAATTACCACCATTCTCTCTTATTTCCTTGGTTACTATTATGATCAATATGTAGATGAAGCCATCATTGGTTTCTTGTCTATATTTTCTATTGGTTCTAAACCCACTATTCTTTTTAACTTTAGTCAATTTCTAGCTGAGGCCATTCATGAACAATTTGTCGAGTTCAATATTGAAGAGGTATTCAAGTATGCTTCATTACTTGTATATCTTTTTATCTATTTTCGGGGAGACAAGTTTCCATCCACCTTACAGAAGCTAGATGAAGAAGGGAACTAGAAATCAATTATCTTTTGGACTTCTATGGGAATGAAGGAAAAAGAAGAATTTTCATATAAACAGTTCATTGAATTGTTTGTTCATCCATCCATTAATCTTCTGAGCAACACTCTAGAACCAAGAATTAGTGATGAAATTGTAAACTTTTTGCAACTAGTTGACCAAGCCAAAATAGGAGATTGGTATATTTACCAAAATTATACAGAGACCAGAGTCTATGGCTATGAGCCTCCACCTTACAAGTTGCCTAAGTACCTCCCTATGAGAATTTTTGCATTAGAATATATTAGGCAGAGGCTCAATATAGATGAAGTGCATTTTGTGGTTGCAAAAAAGAAATCATAGTTTAAGCTAAAAGCCTAGGTTGGTCCATTCATCTATGACACTAGAGCAGCAGGAGAAGAAGCAGACAACTTATTGAAAGAAATGAAGTTTGGCCTCAGATTTACTTAGTCTTATGACCCAATGGGAGTGATCTCAAAACTTAGAGTATAAAATAAATGTACTCAATATCATTACATAGCCAAGCCTGAGATTGAGAAATACAAAAATCTATTAGAATGGAAGGAAAACACCCTTCAAGAAGTTGAAGAGTAGGCAATCTCTACTTCAAATATACAGACTCCACTTGCACAGGAAAAGACAGCCAAATGAGGAAGGGAAGAACAGGAATCCCCTACAGAAGAAGCATCAAGTAAAGGCTTTAGAATTGTACACATAAAGAAGAGGCCTAAGATATCCTTGAAGGGCAGTGAAATTAATGAGTCACAGAAAACAACATTTGATGGACTTGGAGAGACACCTCTTTTCACACAATTTAGTGGACAGTCTACTTAGTCTCCCACTCATTCCACCACATCTCATGAATAGCAGGTGATTCAGACCAGTGAAGTCAGTTAGAAGGATAAAGAAGATGATATTTTTCATTTTTTCAGTGAAATTAAGAAGAAGAATGAGGAATTAAAATTAAACAATTATACTCAATTCTAGAAACATTCTTCCAGTTCTCAAGCTAGAATTTTTTTAGTCTTTGACTCTGAAAAGGGTAAGATGTAGATGGCTTTCTTACAAGCTCAGATTCCACAACCCAGAATTGTTGCACATTACCAGAAGCAAACCTCCTTTGAATTTAAGGTTAAAGATGTACATCCAATTGCCCAAATTGAGATGCACAAAAAGACTGGCCAAATGATTTCTTCTACTTTAACTAACACTGCCATGAGTCTGTCAAAGTTGCAAGTCACCTTGGTTAATACACAGTCACAACTCAAGACTGAGAAAGTTTCCTCATTGGCAAAAGACACCAAGATCAAATATTTGGAAGATCTGGTGCTAAAGATGGGATATGATCCCTCCAATATAAATGTTGCAAAAGAAATTGTCAAGAAGAAAAATGCTAAGGTTTAGCATTAAGGAAGCAACTCAAATTGCTAGCCTCAGAGGACCCAATGAATAAAGAAATTGAAGAAACTGAGGCTCAGAAATCTGACATGATGAAGCTCATCATGGAAAAAAATATGCAAATAAAACAGATGGAGGAACAAATAGAAAAACTTGTCAAAGAGAAAGAGGAAGTTGTGGAAAAGGCAAATATTCCAATGGGTGTAGTTCCTCTTGCAACAGTCCCTATGACTATAGTTTCTACCTCCGGCACAACACCAACCAAAGGTACAATAGAAGGAGCTGAACAACTTGTTGAAGTTGTTCAGAACCTGTCTATTCAGGCAGAGGAAATCAAGAAATTGTAGGATCAACTTAAGACACTACAACACATGAAAGCAGTCGTAGAAAACTCACATGCAGTTGAGTTGTAGAGGACAAGAGGTCAAATTGAGGTATTGTAGAAAGAATTCAAAGACTCTTACCTCAGAAATACACTAGAGATCATTGAATCAATCAAAGATATATGTCCTTATATGAGAATATTTTTTTATCAAAAAGACTTGTTGAAAAAAGCTCAAGAAGCTATTGAAAATATCTCAAATGACCTTGAGGACAAGCCAGAAATAGCCAGTGATATAATCAAGTTTTTTAATTTAAATACATCTATGAGCTTAAAGAATTAGGTATTAACGATAGGAAAACAACCATACTAGAAGTGAAGAAATTCATTACAAAGAAAAATCTCATTCTTCAGTTGGAGGAAAAGTGCAGTAGTGTTAATGTCATAGTTCAACATTTTTTCAGCAAGCTGGAACCCTTGACCAACAAGGGTTTTCCCTCCATATTTGTGGTAAATGATAAGTTAATGCATATTGAAGACTATGTATGCAAGCTCACAGAGGTCAAGACCAGTGCAGCTACAGTTTCAAATATAAAGGGTACAACAACACCAAGGCTTGTGTTGAATGCCCTCTGAGATACCTTTTTCATCCTTAATGAAATAAAACACATCTTTTTAGTAAAACCTACTTTTACTAAATATACATAAATGGATGAGGTTTATTGAAGGGTAACTAAGTTATCTATCCTAGATAATAAACACTGGGAATAGTTAACTAATTTACTTGATTGAAAGAAAGATCAAAAACATTCATCAAAAAGTCAACAGCATTAAGAATTTTAAGGAACAATCATCAATAGTTCAACAAAAAAATAGTGGCAGATCGACTATTAGTTCATTTTTCCTGATTTTGTATTAAGCTATTTTTGTAAATTTGTTTAAGATATTTTCTTAACACTCAACTTGTATAAATAACTATCTTCTACGAGTTATCAAAGGTGGTACATTTCATAAGCAATTTTGTAGAAGCATTTATCTACAAGTTGTTTCTAGATCACTGATAATAAAGCAAAGGATTCTCAATTTCATCTCATATGGTTTTGTTTTCTTTTATTAGTTTTTCATGTGTTTCATTCATTTTGTTTACTCTTCATGTGTTTAAATTTTACAGAGATATCAGGTGAGAATAAATGTGTTAAAGTTATTCTTAAAATTCCTTTCTGAAGTTATTATCATAAAGAGAATTAGATATTGGACGGTCTATCTTAAAGGCTACCTTTAAATCATAAAATTGTCAACATCTTATGTAATCTTAAGCATAGTTTTTTTAACTTTTGAACATTGGACAAAGGTTTTCCACGTATGATAATTTATCTTCCTGTTTGAAATCTAAATTAATCATATCTCCTTACAATTCTTTCCACACACCTTATAATTTCAAATCACTCTATGAAGTTGAAAAGCAACGCTTTGATTATCTATTAGTACTATCTAAAAGAGTTAATACATCATTCTTACAGTTTGTCTATGTATTGGTCCTCCATAAAAAACCAAAACCAAAAACCCCAAAAAAAATATCTTAGATGCTCTGGTAGGATCAATTGACCATTATCATGTCAGAGATACAACTTCAATCTGGCGTCATTGTTGGGGACTCGAATTTCATTAGTTTTCCTGGGACAATGATATAAATCTTATTCCTTTAAGGTGACTAATGGTATAGATAGGTCAAAATCCTTCACCTGGAAACTCCACTGTGCCAAACTAGCACCTTTTAAGCACACTAGATCCCATTCTGAATCTGACACAGTTAGTCCTTTGTCAGATCCAAAAAAACTTGTGACAAAAGGTCAATTCCAGAAGAAGACATCAACCATCTTATTCTACTTCAACCTTGTAGTCTGAAGATATATTACAATTTGATCCCTATAGTAACATTCCATCAAATCCAGATTGGACTCATTTATCACCTAGGGTTGTTGAACTTTTAGATAGGGGAGTTGATGTCAAACCATTTTTCCTTATTCATTCTCTTGAATCATGTCAAGAACCCCCTCTACCAGTAGGATCACCTAAATTGAATCTGACTTGGGTGTTCATTTACCTAAATACAAACCTACAAACTTCATATCCCCCACTACTTATTCATTCCCTTCCACTTCTGAACAACCTACATCTTCTACTTTTAAACAACATGAAGGGACCTTTTCTATATATTCAAATCCTCTCTTTGAAACAAAAGAAGATATTCCTTCTCAGGTCCACAAGTTAGTTATTAAGATTCATTTAAAATATTTTAGGACGTCTCCTCCTTCTTTATCCCTTCCTTATTCACCTCCACATAGTCATACACCCTCTCTATCGCCATCTTCTTCTTCTTCATCATCTACACAAACATCTCATACACCACCTTCTACTATGGCATTCCAACCTATTGTACAGGCCAGATATGCATCTTTAGTCTTACCTCCAATCCTCAATGCATTCCCTCCTAGACATTTAAAGCACTTTCCTAGGTATAATGGAGAAACTGGTTCCTCAACTGAGGACCATCTTCAAACATTCTAGACTTCATAAATAACATGAACATAGAACAAGAAAAATGTATACATGAGGTTGTTTGTTTAATCTCTTGAGGGAAATGTGAGAACCTAGTTTAGGCAGTTACCTGCAAATTCCATTAGAAATTGGGAGGAGCTAACAAACATATTCAAAAACCAATGGGGTGTGAAGGAAGATGCTCTTTCCTTTTTGACTGATTTTGAAGAACTTAAAAGAAACTTTGGTGAACTTGTCTCTGATTTTATTAGAAGGTTCAACAAAATTTATCATAAGATGCCCCTTGATTGCAAACCCCCTATAGCAGCAGCCAAATCTAGGTTTTCAAAAGCCTTTAAAGGTGATTTTGTTGTAATTTTAAGAGAAATAACTTCAAGGACTCTTGAAGTTATGTCTCAGCCACTTTAAAAGCTAGAGAGGAAAAAGCCCAAAGAAAATATAAATCTAGTCAAGAGGCCTCTACTTCTTCAAAGACTAAAACCAAAGATTCTAAAATAGATGCGATCACTTCACTTCTTATAGGTCTATCCAATAGAATTTCTAGGATTGAGACTCAACCTAGAACAGTTCAACAGATAGTCACTCGACCTCAAAATCAAAATCAAGGTCAATACAAAAGAAATCCACAATTACAAAATATTCAAAGACCGAGTAATGATCAGCAGGTTCCAACTCCTTTATTGATAGATGATCAACAACCTAATGACAATACAATGACTGTCATTGAAGACATTAATAATATGGATATTTATTTTGGTCAGACCACTATTATTGCTCTTTCACAACATGAGCAAGGTCAAGAATATCAACAATCCTCACAGGTTTCCAAGTCCCATGCCTTATCTAAATTCCTAATTGTAGAGCTGAAAAAAATATATGATCTTAGATCTAGACCTGGCCCTGGAAGACCTCCTAAGGAACCTCCAACAATTGAACCTCATACCAAAGCTGTAGAAACTCAGACAACTAATATTTGACCATCGAATCAGTCATCTGATATAGCTCAATTTGAAAAAACTGTTTTAACTGCATTTAATGTAAGGAGTTAGAAAGTGTTAAAATCCCCATACAAAACAAGTCTCCAAGTGGATACAAAACACCTCGATTGATGTTGAAAGTGATGTTACTAGCCTTCAAGATGAAAAACGAGCAGTTGTCTTTGGCCCTAGCTCAAATATGATAGATGAAATAGTACCCCCTTTCTATGTGACACTAAAAACAAATGATTCCATGTTATACAATGATATGCTTGATTCTAGAGCATCACATAATCTCATGCCAAAAACCATCATGGATCATTTAAATCTTGACATAACTAGATCCTATCATGATTTGTATACCTTTGATTCTAAAAGGGTGACTTTTCTAGCTCTGGTTAAGGATTTAGTAGTCACTCTTGTCCAGATCCCCGTAAAAAGCATAGTGTTAGATATAGTTGTCATTGATATCCTTCCCAAATTTGGAATGCTCCTTTAAAGGTCTTGTTGTGCCAAATTAGGGGGAACTCTTTAGATGGACATGTCTTATGCCACTATTCTAGTTTATGGGGGAGAACAAATTAGGTTGTATAGAGAGGTAAGAATTGTGCACACTGTATGCAAGATAGATCAACCAAGGAACCACCCCATCTATGTTATTGATCAAGATTTTGGCTATTTTCAACTCTCTTCAAACCAAATACATGAATCTCAAGTAAAAATTAAAGATGTAATTGAAAACCCTATATCAAATGAAATTGATGTATGGAATTTATTCTTTGGTGGTTCTTGTACAAAGGATGGAACGGGGGCTGGGGTAGTACTAATCTCACCAGTAAAAGAAAGCATTACACAATCATGTAAACTTGATTTTGAAGTTACCAATAATGTAGCAGAATATGAGGCTTTCCTTCTAGGACTATAGTTAGCCACAAATTTTAAGGTACACAACCTGAGTGTTTTCATTGACTCAGAGCTCATTGTAAAACAAGTTATAAATCTTTACCAAACAAAGCATCCTAGGCTTAGATCTTATCGAAATGAGGTTTGGGACTCCATTGAAAATTTCTTTGATGCCTTCAACATAATCCCTAGAAATGAAAACATACATGCAGAATCTTTCGTTGTCTTTGCAAGCTCATTTAAGATTCCTGATCAAACCCAAGTGTTATACCAAATGCAAGTTAAATACTGACCATCTATGTAGAAATCCCCACTGTAGATCAACAAATTATGCAATATACTAAAGCAAAATACAAGATCTACTTCTACAACAAACTTTGCAGAAGCTTAATCGAATATGAGCAAGATCAATGAGAACACATATAACTGAGATTGAGAAATCAATCACCACATAACATAGAAGAAATAACCTGGCAAAAGCCTCAGCTTAAAACCCCAATCTCTATATATCATACAAGTGGAAATATGTTCAACTTACAAAAAGAATCATCTCTCAAGCTATCCTGCTCTCTATGCAATCAAACAATACAACTCACAGACTGAGTATACAAAAGATATATGCCTTTCCTTAGTCCTCCATGCCTCCTATTTCCTTATGCAAATTTTCTTGGGGTCCAGTGATGCCACATGTTGGAATTGGCTCATCACACTCACAAAAACTGAAGAAGTAATTGCACAATCCTCAAGGAAAGAATTCCTTCTGCATGCAAAAGATATTCACAATGGAATATTATAGCAATTGATAGTACACTACCCCTCCATCTAATCTCAACTGGGTCTCTGTCTGAACTAACATGCATGAGTTATTTATGAGAGAATATTCAGTTATCTAAAGTACAACAATTACATGCATGCAGGAATTAACTAACTGAACTTACAATTTAATTCAACAAACTATTTGAATTAATCTAACTGGACTTGACTCACTTAACTGAGCCAACTAATTACAACTCATCCTTATCTCTTTAACTCATGGATAAATTCCTCAATTAATGGAGAAATTGTTGCGTGTTCCCCACATAAACTTCATGTTTGATTTTCTACAACTAATTAACTCATGGTGAATTAATTAATTATTTTAAAAACAATTGCTAAGATCAAATTCGAATTTTTACTTCTCTATTTTAGTTCAGGGACTAACTAAAATATGAAGGTATCCCAAAATGCTATTTATAGCAGTACTAAATTTAGCACTTCTATATTTAGCATTTATTGTTGCTATTTTCAACACTCCCTCTCAACAAGAAAGGGATTATCAATAACCCCAATCCTGTCTCTGTGGAACTCGAACTTGCATTTTGACAATGCCTTTGTCAAAATATCTGCATCATGTTCCTCGGTCGAAACATACAGCAACAAAATGATCCTCTTGACGACACAGCCTCGAAGATGGTGATACCGGATATCAATGTGCTTGGACCTGTCATGAAAAACTAGATCCTTAGAGAGTTTGATACAACTCTGATTACCGCAGTAGATCACAGATGGATCCATCCTCTAACCAAACAATCCCACTATAATCTTGCGCATCCAAATGGCCTCACATGCAGCCTGACTAGTAGCCATGTATGTAGCCTTTGCTAAGCTAAGTGCAATTGATCTTTGTTTCTTGTTGTACTAGGAAACTGTAGTTGAACCAAGGTTGAAGATTCCTCCAGAATTGCTCTTCCGGTCTAATGGACTCCCTGCCCAATCCTCATCTGTGAAGCCTTGAAGCTTCACTCCCTCTATTCTTCTGTACCATAATCCAAACTGAGATGTGCCTCTGAGGTATCTCAACACATACTTTGCTGCCTTCTAAAACAACTTGGTAGGCTAAACCATAGCTTAACTCAGCTGGTTCACTGCAAAGCATAAGTCGGGTCATGTGTTCACTAGATATATAAGTGAACCCACCAGCTTTCAATAAACAGTAGCAACTACTTCCTCACTTGAAGTAGCTTCCTCCTTCATTTAGTTCCCAGCTAGAGGAGTATGCATGGGCTTGCACTTCTCCATGTGAAAGCACATGAGTATCTCATTGGCATACTTGCCTTGAGACACAAATACTTCACCATCTTTCTGCCACACCTCCATGCTTAGAAAGTAGTGCATAAGACCCATGTCTCTCATTTTGAACTCTCTTCTAAGGTCCTCCTTGCAAGATTGTATCAACTAATCATCACTTGTCAAAATCAGATCATCGACATAAAGAACAATGATCAATGGTTTACCTTCTGCCATGATGTAGTAAAGGTTTGCTTCTGCTTCACTCTTGGTGAAGCACAACCTGGTGAAATAGTTGTAGATCCTAGTGTACTAAGCACGGGTTGCTTGTTTCAGCCCATACAAAGCTCTCTTGAGTTGACACACATGCGACTCATGATCAAAGGTCTCGAAGCCCTCTGGCTTCTCAATGTACACCTCCTCCTCAATCTTCCCATTAAGGAATGTTGTCTTCACGTCCATCTGATGGATCTTCTGTTGACCACTTGCACGGTGACTTTGATACCATGCATTATAGATTTTACTTTAGATGCAAGAGCAAGAGGATCATTATTTCGTAATTCAAGGGTGAAGAGTTTAATCTTGAGTTGAACAACTTCAAGTGCAG
>APFE030466338.1:61169-74823 GCA_000404065.3 Pinus taeda | reverse complement strand
CCTTTTTAAATGGAGACTTAGAAGAAGAAGTGTATATTGAGCAACCAAATGGATTCATCCTTGGAAATGATCCAAAACTTGTATGCAGACTTAAGAAGGCACTCTATGGTCTTAAACAGGCTCCAAGGGCCTGGTATTATCGATTGGATAAGTACATCCATCAACAAGGTTTTACAAAAGGATCAACAGATAGAAATCTATATATAAAAAATGACAATGATAAGTTACTAATACTTGTTGTGTATGTTGATGATATCATCTTTGGTAGCAATGAAGAAGACATGAGTCAAAAATTTGCCTTAGTAATTCAAAAAGAATTTGAAATGTCCTTGCTTGGTGAGCTCACATATTTTCTTGGTTTACAACTCCAACAAAACAAAGACGGTATTTTTCTATCACAAACCAAGTACCTCAAGCAGATCTTGAAGAAATATGGGATGGAGGATTCGAAGCCAGTATGTACCCCTATGGTAACAGGATACAACCTCAGCAAAAATAATGAATTAGCAGCAGTACATCAACCAACCTATAGATCCATGATTGGTAGTTTGCTCAGGTACCTGACTAGACATCATGCATGCAGTGGGAATAGTTGGAAGATTTAAGGAGAATCCAAAGGAAACTCATCTTCAGGCAGTCAAGAGAATTTTCAAGTATCTTCAAGGAACTCAAAACTATGGCTTATGGTATCCTAGAGATACAGATCTCACACTTCATGCATATACAGATGCAGATTGGGCAGGAAGCATGGAAGACAGAAAAAGAACTAGTGGTGGTGCATTCTTTATCGATTCCAGATTAGTATCTTGGTTCAGCAAGAAACAAAGTTCAATTGCATTATCTATAGCTGAAGCAGAATATGTGGTTGCTGCATCTTGCTTCACACAACTCCTTTGGATGATGCAAACATTGCAAGACATTCAAATCACTTGTACTCCACCTATCTCCATTTTTTGTGATAATACAAGTGCAATCAATATTTTAAAGAATCCAGGCATGCATTCGAAGACCAATCACATACCTATCAAATATCATTTTCTCCAAGAACAAGTTCTTGAACAAAAGGTCAAATTCGAGTATGTTCCCTCCAAGGAACAAGTTTCTGATATACTCACCAAACCACTGCCCAGGGAGACATTTGAATACCTCAGACAAAATTTGGGAGTAGTTGATGCATCATCTTGCTGTTGAAACTTGTCTGTTTCAGAGAATAGTGGTTGTACACGAGTTTCATGTGGAGCATCCACATACATACACCTGTTTCTATGGATATAGTCGTGTATATGTTGGTTTGAAGACAAATAGTGGCCAAGCTCAGAATGAAAAGAGTCTGATATGGGTCTGACAGAGACCATCTGGCACATGTTCAGGGGGAGCATATATACTTCTAATAATGCATTGTTGGCATTATCTTAGAATATCTTGGTTCAAGTAAATAGTTGTTTTTTATTTCAGGAGGAACAGGTGCAGAGGGAGAACATGGTTGCTGGTCTGAACGATGACTGACAGATGCTACTGATAGTAGTTGTTGATGACTGTCATAGTCTTGTTGTAGATATTTCATCTCTATGTCATGTATTTCTTTTCTTATCAAGGTCATATAACAGCCTACATTGGTTTCCCCGCTATGCTTGGGATGGATGATGTAATGTTCTTGTTTTATCATGTGTAAAATTCTAGTGTATCCCCACTTGGTTGGGTGGATGAGTCAATTCCCACTTGGTTGGGAGATGGATGTATGCATGAGTCTTTGATGATAATAAGGTCATTTATGATGTATAAATTCATGTTTCTTCTTGTAGAAAATCTTCTTACAAACCTTTCCTACAATCAGGGGGAGCATGGGCAGCACAACAGAACAGAGATTTCAGTATGTACTCAAGGGGAGCATAACCCTTTACCCTTGATTGAAAAGGGGGAGAATGACTTTGAGTGACTTGGGGTTGCCATCAAGTCCAAAGGGGGAGATTGTTGCCATTATGACATAGGTTTGGCACTATGACACAGGTGTTGTCCTTGATGGAAACTCACTCAGATGGAAGATCACAGTTCAAGCTCTCAGAATGAAAGAAAAAGATATATACGCAGGTTCCTCTTAAAAAAGTCGCGTATACACGCGGGATTGCCGATCAAAAGTCACATATGCAGATGCACGCACTTTCATGCACGAAAAAGCGCATACATGTGGGAAAACTTATTTTAGTCCATGGTATTTGGTCCTTGGCTTTTGGACCTATGGTTTTATACCATGGTATTTCATCCAAAAGTATTGAACCCAAATATTACGCCCCAAGTATTGGTTCTAAGTGGTTTTGGACCATGGTATTGAGTAAGGCCTAAGACTATAAAAAGGGAAGGAGATCATTAGGCAAAGGGCATTTCACTCAAGCATTGAATATCTAATGAAGAGCAACATCTAGAATACTGGTGATTGGTTGTGGTGCATAGTTGGATTTGAATCAAGGAGGAACTTGAATGCTAGAAGATGGATAAGTTCTATTGACAGGTCAAGATCTCAAGGCTTGAAGAGAAGTATCTTTGTGTGATTTTGATCTATTATATTTGGCGCATGACTTGATCTATAAATTTGATAATTTGGGTATAACTAATGTCTGAATAATTGAAAAGGGTAATTTATCTTTTATAGATATGTATGCAGTTTCAGCATAGCAAAGGCGCATATGCACGCTGGTTAGGTAATTCAAAATAGCGTATACGCAAGTTGGCCTTAATACATCAGCGTATGCACGCAGGTTATGCATATTGAAGTAGCATACCTCTCATGAAATATGTTCTAGCTACTTTTGTTTATTGCTACAATGTTATGAGTTTAGGATTTGTGTCTGGTTACTGTTACTGTGTTCTAGTTACAATAGTGATTGATTGATTTAGTTTTGGTTGGTGCTAAGGGGATTGGTTGATGCAAATGTATTTGATGTTTTGATTATTGTTATTGATGGGTCCAGTCTGAAAATTTATGAAACACCTATGTACTAGTACATCAGCTAGTACAAGAGCTAAGGGGTTGTAGCTCCCTTCCAAGAGAAGCTGGAAAACAAGAGAAGGTTGTAGCCTTATGCAGGTAGAAGCCTACGTACTAGTATAAGACTGCACCAGTGCAGAAATATTGTAAACAGAAGTTTCTAATTAAAAGAAGATAGAGACGAATTGCAGCAGATGGTTTTCATCCACATTGGGTTTCCACCTTATATCTTGTGTTCTTATGTGTGACTTCCTGTTATGTTTTATTGTTCCTGGTTACTGTTTATATGGTTTGATGCACAGATTAATGATCAATAGCTGAAGAATAATTTAAATTACAATTCTGCTGGTTATACGCTAGTTTCCTTAATTGCAGTTGCGTACATACGTGGTTTTTACTAACTGAAGTAGCATATACAAATCTGATTGTAAAATAAAAAATAATTGACCTGATAATATTGATTCACCCCCCCTCTCAGTATTATTTCCAACACATATGGTGTAGTGTACTTTGCAAACTCGCGTACCTGAATTGACCTATAAATTCAAGTAATTTAACAAACAATTAAATTACCCAACGGTCTTCCCTCTCTTTGAAATTAATTCCAAAACCAAACTGACAAAAAGCTGTGAATTGATCCTCTTAAGATTTTTTACCATTGAAGCCTCTATTTTCTTCATTTTCCATAATTTTACTTTTTAATTTCCCTATCATGCAAAATTTGTGTCTCTTCACCTTCCTTTCTCCTATTTTCCTTTATTTCTCATATTTAAAATCTAATGAATGCCTCTTTTCCTTTGCCAATTTCCTTAACCATTAATAAACTAAAAGTGATGGCTATTGTAGTGCTTTCCCAACATTTAACTTGGAATATGTGTCCCATGACATTAGTCTTATTTTCCTTTATTAACGTTTATTACATGAAATTCAACCCAAGGTTGTTAAAAACCCCTCCTCCTTATGGTAACATTGTCCTCTTCACACCTATGACAAGAAAACCACTGAAAAGAAAACATATTTCCCACGAAGAATTATAACACAACTCGATGCAGTATTTATAATAAAAAACTACTGCAAACCATGACCAACATAACAAATATGACAATCATACTGCTTGTTGGAGCTTTATAGCATAGCTCATCATGGTACTTACAACCATCTACATATATACATACATATATCAAAACTCATTTTCTCGAACCAATAAATAATGAAGGACACAAATCTCACCTCGGATTAGCCATCTCCCATGTAGCTTCACCGGGCCCAAATTGCTTCCATTTCTTTTTAATTGCTCGATTGCTCGGTTTTAGAGCATGATTTGTTTCTGCTGCAATATGCATTATGGTTCTAGATCAAATTCTCACTCTATTTCCTCCTGCAATATAAACTAGTCAATAAAATGATCAATATCTTGGACATACTTCTTGTTATCTCTTAGAGAAAACCTTGGCTACGGGAAAATCTCTAAGGTAACCTCAAACCGCTTTGAGTTTGAAAATTGGCCCTTTCAACCTGGAGAGGGATCTCTCCCTAAAACTTAGATACTAAATTTCATAGTGGTAGAGGGTTTGCAATAAGTCCTATGGCCAGATTTATTTAAGAAAAATTGAGGTTGGCTAGACTGTAGGAAAATTTCACCATTGGGCATGGAGTTAGACCAATTAAGGCTTATATAATCATAGGTTCAGTGAGCAAGCATCACAAAACTGAGGTAGTAACAATTCCTTTGATAATTTTTAGGAAAATTGGAGGATAATGGAGGAAAATAGTACGATATATATGTGGAAAAACAAGCATTTAAATATTTGAAACATAAGAAAATGGAACACAACAATATGAATTCCAAAAGCCACTTAACATTCAGACATTGAATAAAATATTACACCAAGAGATAGACAGGGAATTATGACACAGGAATTTCTGCAAAAATACTCACATAGACTGCTTTATTATAATCTAATCACATAGTACATAAAAAGGATACTTTCAAATAAGTTGCAAACCTTGTTCCTTCTTTAGATATTGTTTATATAGAGACTATAATAGATAAAACAGGGTTCTAGCTTATCCTTAATTATAATCTGCGAAAAATAAAAGAGATAAAGTGTATCTCTCAAATACATGCATATAGAAAACTTCCTAATCATATTTGAACCTAAAGATCATGTCGTTTCTAGAGTCATGACTGGAGATAAGGATCAACAAGTCAAATTTGATGAGGTGGTATCCAAGTTAACAACTCTCCATGAGCTTTTTCATCACGAATTCCTGAAAAAATAGGATCCAGTGATCCCTTCGAAAACCCAAAACCATGATAGTTGTTAAAAAGCTGAGAGATGTTTTTCTAAATCGGTCTGTTATGGACAAAAACCACTCTTGGTTTAAAAAATTTGTTCTCATTTGTTTGGGATCTGATTTGAAAATAGTTACTGAAACGGGATTGCAAAATCTTGAAAAACAACCTTTAAATATCCCTTCGAATATTTCAAACCACAACACCTGTTAGAAAACCGAGATTTTTTTTTTTAAATGGATTCGTTGTGGATAAAAACCTCCTTCAAATTTGGAGAAATTATTTCCATTTATTCATAAACCACTCCCAAATTTACTGCATTTTATAGAAAAATAAAAATAAAAACAAACGTTTTGTCAAGTAAAAACAAATATGTTTTGGCACCTTTTGCCTTTGACTATTGAGCTTGTGTCATATATTCCACCGTCCAGAAACACAGGCAATCGAGATGGGAATGGGATTTGATAACAAGAATGTGGGATAACGATTGTTTTACTTCGGCGGATAAAATAATACAAATGATTAACTCTGCACAACTTTTAACTCATGGTAATATAAGTACTTCCACCATCTGAAAACAATTGAGATTAACCATGCTATTCCATTGGTGCATTTCTTTGGTCATGAAAAAGTTTGAATTTTTTATTTGGCATTGATTTTCCAGCAGCCAAATTTTAATTGAATGTCTTCATAAATTCACGATGCTACTTTTGTTTTCAAGACAATTTTTTATTTTCAAACGCACAATAACGCTAACACTCCCATTGTAGGCATTTTAACATTATTTTTTTACAAATTGACACTGACCCTAAAACTATCAATGCTTCTAAAAACTAACAACTAAAATTGTGATAACAGTTCTTAAGAAATGAAACATGGAAAACATCATATACTTTCACTGTCAGAGATAGTGCAAGTTTGTATATCATTGATCCAATCCTTTCAAGGATCTCAAAAGGCCTGCAATACTGAGGTGTTATATTGGCACATGACCCAATCCTCAAGGAACTCTTCTTGGGCTTGACAAGAAAGTACACATGCTCCCTGACCTTAAACTCCTTAAAAACCATGTGTTGATCTGGAAAAATATTTTGCTTGTCTTGTGCTACCTTTAGATTCCTTTTAATAACCCACATTTCCTATTCCCTCAGCCAACATGCCTGATCCAATCAATATCTCGTTTACTAGACCACTCTAACTGATGGGAGTATTAAAACTCCACCCATAAAGAACCTCAAATGGAATCATATTCAAGGATACATGATACCCATTATTATACACAAACTCCACCAATGGAAAATAATATTTCCACTTCCGATGATGATGCTTGACATACATCCTCAACATGTCCTTAGGAATCTTATTCACCCTCTGTTTCTGTCCATTTATATGTGGATGATAAATTGTACTAAAAGAGAAATATGTTCCCAAACCTACAAACAACTCCTTCCAAAACCTGCAAGTGAACTTGGAATCTCTATCTAATGTGATCTTCTTGCGAACACCATGCAACTGCATTGTCTCCCTGATGAAAATTTGAGTTTCCTCGCTAGTTGAATTCGTAGAATTAACTAAAATGAGTTATCTTACTTATCCTATCAACCACAACCATGATGGAATCATGTTGTCTCAATGTCCTCGGAAAACCTGTAATGAAGTCCATGGAAATGACCTCCCATATCCACTCTAGAATTGGAATTAGCTGCAATAAACCACTTGGATGCTTACACTCTACTTTTACCTACTGACAGTCCAAACATCTAGCAACAAACTCAGCCACCTCTTTTTTCAAGTTTTTACAATGACAGAATTTCTTAACTGTTGTTAATGTCTTATGATATCCCAAGTGACCTGAATACCACTTAACATGAAACTCCCTCAAGATAAGCTTCTTGAGCTCACTGTCACCTGGCACATAAATCTTGTTCCTAAATCTAAACAAACCGTCTATCGTAAGGTGATACTCCTCATCCCTCTACTTTCACCCTGTTGTTGTAACATGTGCTTCAACTATTGATATCCGTCATCATGTTATCCTTCCTGTAAGTATGCCCCATTAGGACTCATTGTTGCAATGTGATTCACCTACACTCTCTTACTGTGAGCATCTGCAACCCTGTTCTACTTTCCCTTGATGTACCTAATCTCAAATTCAAACTCACTGAGTAGCTAACCATCTAGCTTGCCTGGAATTCAGATTAGGTTGGTCAAACAAGTACCTCAGTCCACTGTGATCACTCATCAAAATAAATTTCCTACCAATAAGATAGTGTCTCCACATCTTCGATGCATGAATAATAGCTACCAACTCAATATCATGTGTCATATAGTTATGCTTTTTCTCATTCAAATTCCTCGACTCATAGTATACCACCTATCCCTCTTGCATCAGGACTCCATCAAGTCCTCTCTTTCAAGCATCTGTACATACCACAAACTCTGTTTGGACCTGAAATTTTTAAGACTCAAGCATTTGTAAGAAAATGCTTCAATTTTTCAAAACTAGTTGTACAATCCCTAATCTATCCAAACTTCTTTCATTTTCTCTACAAAGATGTAATTGTATAGGGAATCTATGAGAAGTTCTTCATGAAACTCCTATAGTAACCTGCTAGTCCCATGAATGATCTAACCTTATCCACATTCCTAGGAGCTTCCCAATCCACTGTATCTCTAACATTTATACCAAAATGAAAGAAGTATATATATTCATAAACATCATTGGGTTGAGTCTTGAGATTATGGTCTTAATGCCTAAATTTCATAGCCAAGACTACATGTACAATCAATTTGTTAATTAATTGTGTAAAGAAAAAATATCGCAATTTGAAATGGCCCCTGTAATGTTAAAGAAGCCTTAAAGTAGGAGTTCATATCCTAAACTTGTCTTTTGTACAGGAATTTTTGCCTCAAGCCTAAGGGATAAAATGCATTCCTACATATTCATATGCTAAAGCCATGACTTTCTTTCTATATCATTTAGTTATGGGAATACAACATAACTGAATACATCATTGAATTCATTATATGGGAAGTGGTATTACATGAATCTTCATGTAGAATATCGTTCATGGTGAGCCAAGGTATTTAGTATTTACATGTATTGATGTATTTTATATCTCATGTGTGTGTATTACATAAATAAATGTTAAGGAGCACCAAGGTTAAGGTTGTGTGTGGCCAAGAGAGACCAACACCAAAGCTAGAGGTCGCATCTTGACTGTGTGCGTGCAAGGAGTCGGAGGTCGTAGCCCCGAGGGTCAGGTCATGGAACCATGTGACTACGTAACCCAACCAATGGCAAAATTCAGAATCGGTAATGGACAATGGAGGTTCATTGGAAAAATCAACGGTCGATGTGATAGCGCCCCCCTCCCTCGGTCCTCTTATGATGTTAGCAAGGCAAGGGGGTCATGCTTTAATTATAGATGTTTCTTGAGTCGTGGGAGATCAATGGTTAGGAAAATAAAAGGGCCTTCCCCCTGTGACATTATCCAAGGATGGGCAGGATGTCGCTGTTGGAAAGGACTATCAAATGGTCCAAAAGATGGTGGACATTTGGAGCTCTACTCGAAACCTCAAAGAGGATCCGTGATAGCGAGGCCTCCCCTCCTGTGACATCAATAATGGGGGGGGAGGGGGGGTAGCGCTTTTATTTACTACTGTTGATCGTGCCATTTGTTTTGGTTTGTTGAATGGAAGAGGATCGTAAGCTGAGCAATAACATTTTTTAATGGTAGCCATTTATCACATCGGTTGTTGTGGGTTGTCGGATGGAAAAACATCGTCTATATATTATATTTATTTATTATTATATACTGATATATTTATTTATATATATTGTTTATATGTATGCATTGTGCTTTGTTATGTTTGTATTTATAATATATAAATGTCATACCTATAATATATTATATTATTATCATATATATATTATATAATATATTATATATACATATATATTATAATTTACATATTATTATATCTATTATATATATATATGTATATTTATTGTTATTATATATGTATCTATATACATATTTCATTATAATTGCTTATATACATCAATTATATATATTTATTATTATTATATATATATTATATATCTATATATGTTTTATTAATATATATATTATTATATCGAGAATAAACCCGCATGCAATGGTGGAGGGGTAATGCAAGTGTGGGGAATCGAGGCACACCATGTGGCCAAGTGACATGGCAGTATAGTGATATGCCACGTGGCAAGAAAATAGAGGTGACACATTTGAATTTATAAGACTTTAGAAGACCCTAAATTGTAATCCTAGAGTCCAAATTGGACAAAATTTATATCACTAGAAAATTCTCGCCAAGACACATATGATGATGACATAAAAATTGAGTTATGGAAACTTGGAAAAAAAGTAAAAAAAAATTACCCCATTTCTCTATCCGTACCAGGGAAGTTGGGTTAGCATAGTAAATACACTCTTAAGAGTAAGGGGGTGTGTTTACATCCACCATACAAAAGTTTAAAGAAAAATTTTAGATATTATAGTCAACAACTTGAATAACATATTCGAACATGAGACATCTGCGATCATGGTTATTGTTAAACCAGAGCCTTCTTCCAAAGGGAGATTGAGTAATTTTTTTATTTTTATTCTTTGAAAACACAGTCTCCCAACATATGCCTTCATTTCCAATGTGCAGAAGCCACTAGAACATGTGTTGCTATCATTAGAAGCCAACATAGAACAATCATCATTAGAGAAAACACAAAGTAGACATCGTGATAACAAACGCAAAGCACTAAACCAAAGTCATCTATGGAGGTGAAAGCCATTACAAGGGAAACGGAACCGAGCCACAAGAATTGGTTGAGTAAAAAGGTTTCGAGCAACATATGTGTGGGGCCGAAGAAAAATATATTCATAAAAGAAAAGAGCATAGAGGAGACTCAAGCTTATCCATGCAGGGGGAGCCATGTCGAAGTAGATAATTGAACCCTCCAAGTAGAAAAGAAAGCCAATTTTTTGTGCAAAGAAACCATAGTCGATTCTAGAGAGGAATAACTGGTAATTTTTTTAGATATAATTTCTTAGATTATATGGACTTTATAACCAATTTTTTTATTATCAATAGTCAACTTACTTTATAATATAATTTTATCAATGAATTATTAAAATTCAAAATCATTTGACATATCTTTCCATTTATATTTAACAATGAAATTACAACCTTAAAAAAGTACAAATAATCATAAATGCAAGTTACCTTATATGTAAATTACAATTTTTTTATCAATAATCAACTTACCTTATAATATAATTTTATCAATGAATCATGAAAATTCAAAATCATTTGACCTATCTTTTCATTTATATTTAGCAAATGAAATTGCAAACTTAAAGCAAATGCAAATAGTCATAAATGCAAGTTATGTTATATGCAAATAACTAGGAAAAGAGGTTATAAGGTTATGGTATAGTGAGCTTTAATGAGTATTTGTATAAAAATTAAGTATTTTTTTGTATGATTCTCATTACAATCTCTACATGAAACGATAATAAATAAAAAAATTGTATGGTTCTCATTACAATCTCAACATGAAACGATAAAAAATTAAATTAGTAATGGGATTTTATGAAATAGTCTATGAAATTTTAAAGTTTATTTTAATTAAAGCTAATATTTAGTACTAATCATGTCTTTTCAAGGAAATTTTATACGAATTTACCACATTTCGGAAAGAGATTGACCAAAGGATTATGAATGAGAGGTAGTGTGGGGAAAAGATACGGCTAGCTTGAATAGAGGTAGTGTGGGAAAATATAGCGTGCTTGAGTGAGTAGTGTGGGGGTGAAAGTGACCAGGTCTAGATAGAGGTAGTTTGGGGATCCCAAATGTGGGGGTGAAAGTGACCAGGGCTAGATAGAGGTAGTTTGGGGATCCCAAATGTGGGCTAGTGAATGGCCACATGAGAAATGATAATTAAAAAAGAAAAGAAAAATAAAAGTGTGTTTCTGTGTGTTTTAAAAACAACCATTTGTTGTATCGATTAACTCAAATTCACTGAGGAGTCCATGATTACAATTATATTGCTAATTGGTATGAGAAGAAAATCCTATTGATAGATAGATCAATCACCCATTTTTTTGTTTCAGAAAGAAAAACAATATATTATATTGAGGTAATATATACATTATGGTTTGTAGATAATAGATAAAAGATTTGGTTCCCATATTAATGGTGACCAGACTCATAAGACAGCGAAGAAACAGATTTTACATATAGTTGAAAGACATATAAAATGAGAACACTCAGCACCAAATAGAAACATATGATTTCAAACCTGACAACATCAAAACATATATCAACATTTTTGCCATAATGTACTGCTGAATGGAGTTGATGACAAAACGAAACTAAAATGAACGAAACGGGAGGATCCCAGTGCACTCAGATGGAAGAAAGCTCCCGACACTGGAAAAGGCGCCGCAATATAGAAGAGCAAACCAACTAATATAGAAGAGCAAACCAACTAATACTCTCAGTGATTAGATCCTAGACACCCACAAAAAACGAAGCACTATGTGCGAGACATTGCTCCAGACTTTGACCTTCCTGCATATTCCATTGTCGAAGCACGACATCTAGTTCTGCGATGACTGGAATTCTACAGAAATATAGTCATGATTAATAGCCTTGAGTAACAATTATCCAGTTAGGATTTGGTCAGATAATCGTGCATCAACATAAATCATTTGAATTCGTTATAATGAAACAATATGGAAGAAGCAATCAGGTCATCCGTCATGCATAAATTTAAGGAACGAATTTGGATATTATAGTTAATAGCTCGAATATATTATTTGAACATGAGACATTTATGGTCATGGTTATTGTTAAACCAGAGCCTTCTTCCTAAGGGACATCAAGTAATTTTTTCACTTATTAATTATTTGAAAACACAGGGTCCCAACATCTTCCGTGGTGTCCAATGCGTAGAAGCCATTAGAACATGCATTTTTATAACTAGAAGGAAACATAGAGTAGTCATCATTAGAGAAAATACAAAGCAACCATATTTGTAGCAAATGCAAAGCACGAAACCAAATCCATTCGTGGAAATGGAAGCTATTGCAAGGAAAAGGGAACTAAACCATGGGAATTGGCTAAGTAAAAAGGGTTTGAGCCACAAATATGTGGGGTCGGAGAAAAATATGTTCATAGAAGCAGAGACTAGAGAGGAAAGTCAAGTTTATCCATGGAAGGAGAGCTATGTCAGAGTAGAGAATTGAACCTTCCAAGCATAAAATAATTCTAATTCATTGGGGAAAGAAACCTTAGTTGCTATTGTGGAGAGGAATAACAAGTACATTTATTCTAGATATAATTTCTTAGATTCTATGGACTTGCTAAGCTGGATCGGTTTCTTCAACTTGTCCTGACGATGAACCACACTAGCTGGTTCGAAACGCGTTGACAAATGGTTTCTCATATGATTTTTGCCGAAAAATCTCTCATAAAAAATAATAAACTTACCATATAATATAATTTTTAGCATTGAATCATGTATATTCACGATCATTTGACATATATTTCCATTTATATTTAGCAACGAAACTACAAACTTAAACAAATGCAAATAGCCAAAAATGCAAGTTATGTTATATGCAAATAACTAGGAAAAGATATTATATTATAATGAGTTTTAATGAGTAGATGGTATAAAAATTAAAATATTTATGATGTATTGTTTTCATTACAATCTCAACATGAAATGATAAAATGTTAAATTAGTAATGGGATTTAGCGAAATATTTTTTGAAATTTTAAAGTTTATTTTAAAAGCTAATATTTGATATTAATTATGTTTTTTTAAGGAAAGTTTACATTAATTTATCATATTTTGGAAAAATATTGACCAAAGGATTGTGAACGAGAGGTAGTGTTTGTTGAAATGTGGCAACAAGAATATTCCAATTTTAATTTGTCCTTGAATTAAAATTCGAATTTAGTCTCACCAACTGCTTGAAAAATAATTAATTAATTCACCTTGGATTAATTAGTTGGAGAAATTCAAGCTAGAAGTGATGCAACAGTTATCCCTTAAATTAAGGAGATTATCCTTAATTAAGGAGATAAGATGAGTTATATTTGAGGTGTAATTAGTTAGCTCAGTTAACTGAGTTATATCCAGTTAAATTAGTTCCAAACAGTTTGAGGAACTAATTGTGAGTTCAATCAGTTAATGCATGCATGCATAAAACTAATGTACTCCAGATAACTAAAGATTCTCTCATAAATAACTCATGCATGTCTATTCAGAAAAAGACCCAGTTGAGATTAAAAACAGAGTGTACTATCATAATTATTAATAAAAATAA
>APFE030466338.1:48927-61149 GCA_000404065.3 Pinus taeda | reverse complement strand
GGAGAACAAAGTCTTCGGCCTTAGCGGAGCATGTGGACAAGACTAGTCATCACGTATGTATTGAGGAGGCCAAAGTTATTGCCAAGGTGGCTCAATTCCATCATCGTAAGTTGAGGGAAGCTTTAGAAATTGAAAAGAGGCCTAACAATCTCAACAGAGATGATGGCTAGAAGGTAAGTAGGTGTTGGATCCCCGCCCTATCTTCTTAGTGTTTCTCCCCCCCTGCCCCCCGCCCCTTTGTTCTTAAGCTTGCGTCGTTCTCCTTAGTGCCTTCCGATCCTTCCTCTTCCTCTTTCGATCTAGGGTTCCCTTTAGAATTATTTATAAATTATTCTAATAATATTATAACAATAATTAAAATAATAATATTAAATCAAATAACAATTCAATAATAAATTAACTTACTTTTATAGGTTTTATTATTAATAATAAGTTAATAGATTACTTTTTAAAGATCTACTCCTAATATTATAATTTTAAATTTATATACATTTAGTACTATTAACATCTATAGTCCCATATATAATATATTAATTGATATCAATACGTATAACCCAACCTAATACTTTTTATAGGACTTATATATATTAATTTAAACATATTGATAAATAAATAAATTAATTTATTAATATATTTATAATTACTCATTTAAATATATTAATTTATATTAATATGGTATAACCACAACCTAATATTTCATTAGGACATATATATATTTAAATATATATATTAGTAAATTAATAAATAAATTAATTTTATTTATTGAGTTATTTATAGATTAATTAATTAATATTAATATTTATAGTCCCATATATAATATATTAATTAATATTAATACGTATAAACCTAATATTTGTATTAGGACATATATATATGATTTAAATATATTAATAAATTAATTAATTAATAAATTTTATTATGATTTATTTATTATATTATTGAATATAAATTTAATACACATAATTTTAATATTTAATTTATATATATTGCAATATTATTTTAAATTAATTAATTTCTGATTATCCATGAAATTATATAACCTGGACCTAATTTAGCTTCTTTCTATAAAATAAATTATAATAATATTAATTACAATTATGATAACAATAATAATAATAAAAAAATATATTTTTTGACTAGGGTCTTTCGGGCAAAATTAACTGTTAAACTAGCCATTGGAATTTCTGCTTGGACTATTTAACATGCTATGCTGGTTCTGTTTCTTCAACTTGTCCTGACGATGAACCACACTGGTTGGTTCGAAACGCGTCGACAAAGATCTTTCTCATGTGATTTACGCTGAAGCTTTTCTTATAAAAATGGGATTTTATGAAATAGTCTATGAAATTTTAAAGTTTATTTTAATTAAAGCTAATATTTAGTACTAATCATGTCTTTTCAAGGAAATTTTATACGAATTTACCACATTTCGGAAAGAGATTGACCAAAGGATTATGAATGAGAGGTAGTGTGGGGAAAAGATACGGCTAGCTTGAATAGAGGTAGTGTGGGAAAATATAGCGTGCTTGAGTGAGTAGTGTGGGGGTGAAAGTGACCAGGTCTAGATAGAGGTAGTTTGGGGATCCCAAATGTGGGGGTGAAAGTGACCAGGGCTAGATAGAGGTAGTTTGGGGATCCCAAATGTGGGCTAGTGAATGGCCACATGAGAAATGATAATTAAAAAAGAAAAGAAAAATAAAAGTGTGTTTCTGTGTGTTTTAAAAACAACCATTTGTTGTATCGATTAACTCAAATTCACTGAGGAGTCCATGATTACAATTATATTGCTAATTGGTATGAGAAGAAAATCCTATTGATAGATAGATCAATCACCCATTTTTTTGTTTCAGAAAGAAAAACAATATATTATATTGAGGTAATATATACATTATGGTTTGTAGATAATAGATAAAAGATTTGGTTCCCATATTAATGGTGACCAGACTCATAAGACAGCGAAGAAACAGATTTTACATATAGTTGAAAGACATATAAAATGAGAACACTCAGCACCAAATAGAAACATATGATTTCAAACCTGACAACATCAAAACATATATCAACATTTTTGCCATAATGTACTGCTGAATGGAGTTGATGACAAAACGAAACTAAAATGAACGAAACGGGAGGATCCCAGTGCACTCAGATGGAAGAAAGCTCCCGACACTGGAAAAGGCGCCGCAATATAGAAGAGCAAACCAACTAATATAGAAGAGCAAACCAACTAATACTCTCAGTGATTAGATCCTAGACACCCACAAAAAACGAAGCACTATGTGCGAGACATTGCTCCAGACTTTGACCTTCCTGCATATTCCATTGTCGAAGCACGACATCTAGTTCTGCGATGACTGGAATTCTACAGAAATATAGTCATGATTAATAGCCTTGAGTAACAATTATCCAGTTAGGATTTGGTCAGATAATCGTGCATCAACATAAATCATTTGAATTCGTTATAATGAAACAATATGGAAGAAGCAATCAGGTCATCCGTCATGCATAAATTTAAGGAACGAATTTGGATATTATAGTTAATAGCTCGAATATATTATTTGAACATGAGACATTTATGGTCATGGTTATTGTTAAACCAGAGCCTTCTTCCTAAGGGACATCAAGTAATTTTTTCACTTATTAATTATTTGAAAACACAGGGTCCCAACATCTTCCGTGGTGTCCAATGCGTAGAAGCCATTAGAACATGCATTTTTATAACTAGAAGGAAACATAGAGTAGTCATCATTAGAGAAAATACAAAGCAACCATATTTGTAGCAAATGCAAAGCACGAAACCAAATCCATTCGTGGAAATGGAAGCTATTGCAAGGAAAAGGGAACTAAACCATGGGAATTGGCTAAGTAAAAAGGGTTTGAGCCACAAATATGTGGGGTCGGAGAAAAATATGTTCATAGAAGCAGAGACTAGAGAGGAAAGTCAAGTTTATCCATGGAAGGAGAGCTATGTCAGAGTAGAGAATTGAACCTTCCAAGCATAAAATAATTCTAATTCATTGGGGAAAGAAACCTTAGTTGCTATTGTGGAGAGGAATAACAAGTACATTTATTCTAGATATAATTTCTTAGATTCTATGGACTTGCTAAGCTGGATCGGTTTCTTCAACTTGTCCTGACGATGAACCACACTAGCTGGTTCGAAACGCGTTGACAAATGGTTTCTCATATGATTTTTGCCGAAAAATCTCTCATAAAAAATAATAAACTTACCATATAATATAATTTTTAGCATTGAATCATGTATATTCACGATCATTTGACATATATTTCCATTTATATTTAGCAACGAAACTACAAACTTAAACAAATGCAAATAGCCAAAAATGCAAGTTATGTTATATGCAAATAACTAGGAAAAGATATTATATTATAATGAGTTTTAATGAGTAGATGGTATAAAAATTAAAATATTTATGATGTATTGTTTTCATTACAATCTCAACATGAAATGATAAAATGTTAAATTAGTAATGGGATTTAGCGAAATATTTTTTGAAATTTTAAAGTTTATTTTAAAAGCTAATATTTGATATTAATTAT
The DNA here is from genome assembly GCA_000404065.3 of Pinus taeda. Classification (NCBI taxonomy): domain Eukaryota; kingdom Viridiplantae; phylum Streptophyta; class Pinopsida; order Pinales; family Pinaceae; genus Pinus; species Pinus taeda. The sequence goes on along the minus strand of APFE030466338.1, from coordinate 57,588 downwards.
GTTTTTTTAAGGAAAGTTTACATTAATTTATCATATTTTGGAAAAATATTGACCAAAGGATTGTGAACGAGAGGTAGTGTTTGTTGAAATGTGGCAACAAGAATATTCCAATTTTAATTTGTCCTTGAATTAAAATTCGAATTTAGTCTCACCAACTGCTTGAAAAATAATTAATTAATTCACCTTGGATTAATTAGTTGGAGAAATTCAAGCTAGAAGTGATGCAACAGTTATCCCTTAAATTAAGGAGATTATCCTTAATTAAGGAGATAAGATGAGTTATATTTGAGGTGTAATTAGTTAGCTCAGTTAACTGAGTTATATCCAGTTAAATTAGTTCCAAACAGTTTGAGGAACTAATTGTGAGTTCAATCAGTTAATGCATGCATGCATAAAACTAATGTACTCCAGATAACTAAAGATTCTCTCATAAATAACTCATGCATGTCTATTCAGAAAAAGACCCAGTTGAGATTAAAAACAGAGTGTACTATCATAATTATTAATAAAAATAAAAAATTGATAGTATGATAACTTATTTAAATGATACAAATTCTTTTAATTTAGTGATATGAAGACTTATAGAGAAAATGACCAAATAGCAATAATAATAACATAAAGCATAAACTTAGATAACCCTGATTAAAAAATTAATTGTTATAAATCAAATATTATATTCTTATATTAAATTCAATATTGTAAATCTAATATTATAACATCTATTTGTAAACACAATATTATAAACCATGATATTAAGCTTTTTATTAGAAATGATATATTTAATAATAGAGTTTATAAATCCCTGTCATACACTTAATAATTATTAATGGAGTTGTTTTTAGTGCAATTTTTTGGACTTTCCGGTGCCAGAATGCGCCGGAAAATTTTGAGGTGAAATCTTGATTTGTGTTATTTAAAGTGGTTTTTGACCATATATATGGATTCAACACTATGAAAAATTTATAGAGCACCTGGATTGTGCAGGTGTTACCCATCAAACTTGCGATTTCAATAAATTCCCGCTAGATTTTAGAGAAATTAGACCGGAAAAACCCACGAGAAAAGCTTCCAAAAAATCACACTAAAAACAATTCCATTATTAATATAATTATGCGTATACTTAAAATATGTTAATAAACACATCAACCACATTTACTAATATAATTACACATTTATTAATATAATTATGCTAGTTATTTGAGCAATAAAATTACAATAAATTAAATAAAATTTTCAAAACATCGTTGAAATGGTAACATGATATAAATTCTATTCATGCGTGGAATTTGGTGAGGGTTTTGTCTTATTCTCTGGACTAAAAGAACCAATCGAAATCACGGCTATAACTTCTGAACACGGTTATAATAGTCAATGAAGAAATTGTGATACAAAACAATCATGTGTCGTACAATTTGGGAAATTAATGTACAATCTTTACAAATATTTCTATGGTCACGGAGTGGAAATTGTACCCTTTATGTTACTTCTTTTTTTGGGACCATGTAGGTGTGCTTTACCTGGTCGTTCGTGTCGACCTACTTTGCGATGTAGATTTTTGTATCTTTACAATTTTTATGGATTTTAGGCGATGGTCTAATTAATTGTATCATAGTGAAATATTTAATACGATATCATAATGAAAAATGGACATTTTAATGGAAACTTTTTTGGTGTATGTTCAAAGTATAGATATAGTAATAGATTATTAAAAATAAAATAAATTACAGATATTAAGGTAGTAGTAATTAGTATAATCATATTTTTTTAAAGAGGATGATATATGTCATTTAATATTATTTTTTATTTTGGAAAATTAATGGTGTTAATCAATATACATTAACCATTAATTATTTTTAATAATGTGATTGTGTTAATTGGTAGTTCGTATGTGTGGAGAGGATTAATACACAATTGTTTATTATGGTTGTTTATGATTAACTATGGTTGTCTATGGTTGATAACATTCAATTTTGGCAAAAATATATTTCACTACAAGTGGCTATGGTTGAATATGGTTGGCCATGATTTTCCATGTTTAACTATACTTGACTATGATTGATTATGGTTCACTATTGTTGACCATGTTGACTTTAGTTATTTGCGGTTGACAACATTTAACTATAATTGACAATCATAAATTATGGTTGCCTGTGTTATACATGGCTCACAATGGTTGATGATGTTGACCATGGCTAAACATTGTTTGACCTTGTTGAACCATGGTTGACCATAGTTGACCATGATGTCTATGATTGACCATGGTTTATGATGGATGACCATGGTGCCCATGGTTGACCATACTACTCATCGTTGTCCATGATGCCCATGTTTGTAATACACATGGTTGACCATGGTGCCCATGGTTGAGCATACTACTTATGGACAACCATGCTTCCCATAATTGACCATAGTTGGTCATGTTACACATGGTTGACCATGATAATGATTGTGGCCATGTTTCCCATGATTGACCATGATAATCACCGTGGCCATGTTGCCCATGATTATGGAAATTTTTCACATGGATGACCATGCTACCCATTATTGGCCATGGATGTCCATGGTTAACCAAGGCCAACCATGTTGACTATGGTTGATTAAGGTTTATTGTCATTAATCATGGTTGATTATGGTTGACATGGTTGACCATGTTTGACCACTTCGAACATGTCAACAATGGTTGATGATGGTTAACCATGTTGATTATGGCTAATTATGGTAGACTATGGTTATCCATGACCTTGACCATGACTACACTACCCATAGTTAACCATGGTTGACCATCCTACCCATAGTTGATCATAGTTTCCCATGATTGACCATAGTTGTCCCTGGTCCTCCATGGTTGGGCATGTTGACTATGGTTGATTAAGGTTGGCCATGACTATGGTTAGCATTATTAACAATGTTTGACTATGTTGAATACGATTGCACATGGTGACCATGTTAACTGTGCTAAGCATGGTTTGACCTAGTTGACCATGGTTGACCATGCTAACTATGATTTGACCTACTTGATCATGGTTAACCATAATACTGTGTAGCAACATAATACTTTGGAGTAGAAAAACTATTCAGAAGATCAGAAGCTAAAAGTTATGGTGATTCATTCAAAACCTTGCATAGTAAAAATTTTAAATTTATGTTGTTGATTTTACTAATAAACTTTTCTACAATTTTTGTTAGGGTTTAATTAAAAGACAGATCATTTGCAAGAGAGACATAGTGGGAGAACTATGGAGCAACAAAATATTTTGGAACCACAAAAAGATCACAATTTAAAAGGTATGGTGATTCACCCAAAACCCTGCATAACAAAAATTTTAAATTTCACTGTTGATTTTACTGTTATTTTTTTTACAATTTCTATTAAATCTATTCAAAGTTCAGAAAAATAAAAATAAAAACCTTATATATAAAAAATTACTATTGATTTTACTAGTAAAAGTTTTTATGATCTCGGTTCCTTTTTAGATTAAAAAAAAAAACAATACTTACCTTAAACCCTTGTTTCTTCTTGCTTATGTGATTACAAAATTTCACCTTAGCGTTTAACTCCCTGTACCACTTCACAATTAAATTTTTTCATTTTAGGAATTTTAAATTTAATGGGTTTGTTTACTTACTATATATAGGGCGTTTGACATGTAAAGTACGGGGCATCACTTATTGAATTAAATCCCCTATCAGCCCTATCCATTTTTTTTTAAACAATGTATGTTTCATAGTGTGCTAATGTAATATAGCACACAGGTGTGCCCTATGTAATACAATGCACCGATGTATTATAACCATGTCGATCTTTTCTAATCTGTTTAACAGTGCTCCCGACGTAATATAACACATCGACATGCCTCTGCCAAATAGCATCATTAAGTCATTACAGTGTGTTTATCGTTACAAATCGCACCATCATAATTTAAAATTATTTAACAAAATTAATTTTCACTAACGATGTTGAATAATTAAATGCCTATTGCATTTAATGACTTAAATGCACTGGTGCTTTGATTCAATAAATGCAACAGTTACTAGAGCTCTTTTTGGCTTACAATTATTTGATTTATGTATAAAATATATTTAATGGATTTTTATTGAATGGTATAGGTTGTATATTGATAAAAAAATATCTGAGAAGGTGTCAAGTAACAAAAATATTGATCTACATGATGACAACACATCGAAAAAACAAAGAATGCAAGTTCTTTATAAATTCTTTACAAATTAATATCTTTGAACTATTTGTAAGTTTAACTAATATGCATTGGTTAGTGTGTGTCATGAAAAGCCACAAAATGAAGAAGTTTGATAAGATTATTTCTAATCTAAGTGTAAAAGAGTGTAAAAATATGATAGAAAAACTATGGAGGATGAATTAGGTGAATGAAAAAATACTATTCGAATGGGTTTTTTTTTTTTAATTTTCATTAATAATATACTTAAGAATATTAGATAACATGTTTAAAGCAATCTATTAATTCATATATGTTTAATTTTCTATAGGGAGCAACAACGAAGGAAAAAATCAATGTCGTTCTAAGAAAAGAAAAATTGTAGAACATGTAAATGGCGATGGATTGGTCCTAAACTCATCTGGAGTGTTGTTAGAGATTAATGAAAGGGGGGAATTATTTTACAAAACGATGAATGATATAGTGGAACAAACGTATGGACGTACTTTCCATTTACAATGAAAAAAAAAAATCCAATTATTTCAAGAACCAAATAACATTTAAACTTCAGGAAGTGTTTCGAGAGAAATGGTCAATGAGACATGTCAGACTTGTAATAGAAAACACATAGAATAGCTAAAATGAATAATTCAAAAGGTAATATTCCTAATTAAAATGATTCTCTAGAATTATATGTATATATTACTACAAACCATTCATTCATTAATACCAATTTTGTTATATTTAGTTTTCATATATCAATATGAAAATAGTTTATTACTTTTTTCAAGAAGATTATTAAAATAACAAAGGATCAACGAGCTGATATGAAAAACATGATAGTAGAAATGTCCATAAAAGTGTACAAGGAGATGGTCAAAGAAATGGACATACTTGCATCACAGGAGGAACCATCTCAACAAAAACGCGCTTCAAATGTATGTAATCATGATTGAATTTGTACATATAAAAAAATAATTTAGCATTAAATATTAATTTTCAAGTATTTTCTTGTAGAAAAGAAAACAAGATGGAACACATTCAACATATAAAACAGGACTACAAGGAGGAAAAATGTCGATATCAAAGTTTGTGAGTAATTGTTAGTATTTCCTTATAATAACTCAAGGTTTCATTTTTGTATATTTTAAGTTGTTTTACAACAATCATCTTTGAATGTCTTCAAATAGGTGTTAACATACAAAGAAGAGTCATCAGAAGAATTGATTGACATTGGGTTAAATATGGGTTGTGAGTATATGTTGGCATATCAAAAATTAATTGTGGAATTTGTAAGTATCTATGTTATTTCTCTGAGTTTATAATTAATAAAAAAAAGAATCCTTTATATTAAATTTATGACTTATAATTGGGTTTAAAACATGTAGGAAACAAAGTATGGAACCATGCTAGCAGAAGACTTGTTGCAACAAGGCATGAGACTTGGTTTTGAAACCATGTGTATAGTTTATGAGTCACTTCTTTCTATCGTACATTGTTATTCGATTTACATTGATTATATTATTTATTTCAATTTTGATTATTCTCACCAATGTAGATACACTCATTACATTTTATCTTTATGTTTGTAGATGGAGCAAGATCAAGAAGATGAAACAATCAATGCAATCAACCAAACATTTGTCCAAATAACCCAAGTAATGGAAGTAGATACAAACTTTCAAAATGACCAGTTTACTATAAATACCTCATATTCCTACTCTTGGACACCATGGTACTTTCCTCAGTGGGTTTTGAGACCATTTCAACAAGAATACACAAGATTCATGAACAAATCACAACAATTAAGACTTCAATGCTAATATTCCTAATGTACTTTGATTCAACAAGTTATATGTTTTCATAAACAGACCAAGATTAATGCACATGAATAAAAATTATGAATTACTAACATGTCACAACAGGAAATGATTTAGTGTAACTACAGAGCTTCGATTCTTTTAATAATAACACAATTTACAACCCCAAATTGTTGTCTATTATGCCATTCATACATAAATACTTTCCGTTCACATAGATTGAAGGTACATGTATATGAAAAACCTCAGAACTTTAGTTACACAGAGAAACAATGAGTTCCTCTCTTCTCTCCCTCTCTCCTCTCTTCTCTTGGCAGCTTCTCTTCACTTCTTATTTTTTCTCTTCACCTCTCCAAACACTCTTTTCTTATTGTTTCCCAAAAGTAACAGACTATGATAACCAAGAGTCACGAAGTGTGAATAGTTTCCCCTCATTCACAAAATAAGGGAAAAATAAAACTATTATTATGTTTTTTTTCTTTTACAATAGAAAATAACTCGTCCAACTTATTATGAAAACAAAACTCACTCTCTAATGTAAATATTTACAACTTGTTACAAAACATTCAAAAATTCCTCCCAACATTACCATGTGGCCATCCCATCACATTGATATGCTCTTATTTAGAATCCCACATCTTGTGCTCAATCTATGCACCTAGATTAGAATCATTCTCCTTTCGAATAAATTCATTTGTTGGTTAGGCTTCACAGTCTCCACATCCAATATCATAGTTCCATTGACTCTTTATGTAATCATTTGGGTATGCACAGAACAATACTTCTACAACATTGAAATCAAGCAGCAGGGTCGGCACTAGGTACACCTTTATCTCTATCGCATTCCTAATAAAACCCATGATCTAAACTACAATTTTTCATTTTGTTACAACATACAATTTAGTTCTGCTACATGAATTTACCTTCAAAGGTACATAATTTCAATGTTTGTTCGAGTATTTGGTCAATGTGGATTCGATTGGATGGATTCTAATATTTTCTCCAAAAAATGGGTCTCCGGCATTTTTCAATGCCATTGAGGTTATCTTGGTCCCTTATGGGCCAATACCCGAGAAGTTTTCGCCTATTCAGGCTCTTTAGGATGATGGTGTGTCAATGAGTATCTCAGGATTCACTTGTATGGAACATACATCCCACCTTTATCGTGGAAATAGAGGATTGAAATATGGATAAGGGCTAGAAGAGGCCAACAGACCTCCACCACGATCGCACTGGAACAACCCAAGAAATTATTAACCATGATGTGAAGACAAAAAATATTTTCTTGACGAGAAAATTGTTATTAATGTGGCAAGTTTTAGTTTATTAGCAGTTGGAGCTACACGGGACCATAAATATGTGAGTACTATAGAGAAAGGAAGTTTGGCTACCTTTATCCTGAGAAATTCAAGAGAGCATTCTTATGGTTGTCCTAGATCACTTCAAAGCATAAGTACAAAGGACTCAGTATTTCTTTCAATACAGTTACCCCTGTAACAACAAGGATGTTTCTTATAATTCTATGTCTAGTGGGGTGTAGGTGGTTGAACCTCAGGAATACCTATTTCAACTAGCATATGTGTTAGTATCCTTGAAAAACCTTCTTAAGCCCTGGAATATGGATCGGGGGTGATTGGGATGCAAGAAGAGCCATCATGTAGTGTTACACTGAAATTTGTCACCATGACTATCTGCAGTTAATATGGCTCCATCAATAGTCATATTATCCTCCTTGTCAAGCCTAATACCTCTGCTCTCCATGTCAAACTTCAAAAAGAGAGAAAGTCATTAAAAATCATGTTTATCTCTGGGTACGCAGGTTCTCTCTACCTTGCCTGTGTACGCATCCCAAACTCATTGCACCTGCGTACTTGTACGCTCTGTAAGCCAAAGGATGGGTGCGTACCCCTGTAAAGGTCAACAGGCGCGAGTTTCATCTTAAAAAAGTTACTTGTGGTCACTTCTAGAGCATTCTAGAAGAGTGTTTGACGTGTATTGAGCGCCTCCAGATGGTTCATGCATCCCTAGGATAGAGGAACTTATCCCATCAAGAGAGGAGCTACCCCATCCAAAAGAGGGAGTATCCCATTGATGTTGGAACTGAATAACTCCTCTAGAACACTATAAATACAGGCATTAGGCCAGGGAGGAGAGGTTGAAAGCTGAACATCCCAAAGGGTAGATGCTGCTGGAATTAGGACTTCCATTGTAAGCTTGTGAGGAGAGATTACCATCCTTTCTTGTTTCATTTGGAAGTGGGTGAGCTTGTCAAAGTAGAGGAAAACTCTTGCTGGACCCTGGGAGGAACTTGCACACCACCAAGGCTCAGGTTGTAATGGTTTCTTTTTTGTTTCCTTAATACAAATAAGTCCATTCTTCTCAATGATTTGTTGTTAATGAATTGTTTCATATACTCCTTGGTCTATATGTTGAATATGCTTTGTTATATGGAATATTCAGGTGTTATGTAATCGTTTGATTGTTAGTGTATGCAGGTTTCAAAGTGAAGGAGGAGCTCATCCAGATCAGCGAGGCTGGACTGCTACAACAAGCGTTGGACCTAAGGTAAGATCGGAAAACATTTGATCTCTCATAGAATAATGTGTGTTTAGAGAAGGATTGCTCTTGTTTGGTTTGTTTGTCACTAGAGAGTCTTAGACTCCTAGGGA
>APFE030466338.1:3018-23767 GCA_000404065.3 Pinus taeda | reverse complement strand
GTAGGTGATTGGGTATTCCTACAGCTACAACCATATAAGAAAATGTCCCTCAAGCAAGCTAAGAAGGATAATAAATTATCACCAAAGTATTATGATCCGTACAAGGTGTTGCAAAATATTTGTACTATGGCATACAAATTGGAGCTTTTTGCAGCTTCTCGATTACACCCAGTTTTCCATGTTTCATGTTTAAAGAAGGCTATAGGCAACAAGCTCCCAGTTCAAACAATATTGCCAGAACTTGATGAGGAAGGAAAATTATATGGGAACCGGAAGCAGTCACAGAAACAAGAACTTGAAAGCTATGAAATCAATCAATTTCAGAGTATCTTATAAAGTGGAAGAACTTATCCGCTGAAGATTCCACATGGGATGATGAGAATTTTATACAGAAGCATCCAGAACTACTTAAGCGTTGAGGACAACACTTTTTTGAAGGAGAGGGGCATGTTGGGTCCCTATAATACTAGTGATAACCCCCTTACTATAGTAGTTGCGTCCCTTATTAATATTGTTGTGCCCCTATTGTCGCCATTTTGTTATTACTATGCCACATAGAATCCCTCTATTGTTATTTTGTGGATTTATATTATTATTGTTAGGTCGGTTGGGTTATACTGTGACTCCTTAGACTCCTATATATAGAAAGGAGGTTTTGTCATTTGAATCATCCAAGAATTGTTCATTTATGTAATGTAAAGGAGGTTGCCCCCTCGAAGAGGCTGAATTCTAAGGCGTTGATCTATCTTTTCTATCTTTTCTTGAGCTAGTTTCATAACACACTCTGTATTTTCCATGGATATCATATTATTTCAAGTAGCTACAATTTTGGTTAAGCTAATCCTATGTAATATATTTAATAGGGCCAATGGAGATAAATTATTTGGGTTTTTGCAAGTGTTGTCCAAACTCTTTAAGGAAGTTCATGTGTATGTTTCTTTTTTCTATTTGACAAGGGTAATTTTTTTTTTTTTCAATCTATGGGAACTTGGAAGCTATGAGCCCCAAATCCACATTGTCACTATCCCACTCCAGTGAGGGGAGTCATCTAACTCAACTAGTGCACATATTATTATAGGATTTAAGCTCACCGGGGTCTAAACCTGGGTTATATTCATGGCAATGAACCTTCCCACCACTATACTCTATCTCAACAAATGGTACTAGTTGATGTATTATGAGATATTGAATCCTATAAATGATTAAATTGTTTCCTGTTGGCTCATATATTTTAGTAGTTTCTAAATTAATGATTACTGAAGATTATTTACTAATTTAACAATTTAATGTAAAATGGGAGCTACTGACAAGCTAACTGACCTTTTTGTTTGAGAAGAAAACAAATATATTTATGGAAGGAAATAAATTTTCCTCCTTTCACAGTGTGTAGGAATACATCATCGTACAAATATAATAACTTCCCTACATACGTAGCAAGTAGGGAAAGAACAAGATACCTAGCGCCTATATCTAACATATCACAATGCCTATATCTAATGTATCACACTATTTCCTCAAGGTAAATGGATGAGTTTTTCTTTAAATAGCTATAGAATCTAGAAACAAAAATTCCTCATTTGATTTGTTCTTTCTTTGGGCCAATCTTTTAACATCCTCATGTCTTTTTCACCAAAATAAATATAAAGTGACCATTTTGATAACTTGTCAAACACTCTAAACACTGAACAAGTTGATGACAACATTGGTGAGCCAAAAGAAAGATGGCCTTCCAAGTGAACATCCTTACATAGCGAGATCTGTTTGGCATCCTAATTATGAAGTTTTTTGAAATTTAATACTTGATAAGGCTCAAATTGTATGAAGCAAGAGCATATGGCGTTTAGTTATCAACAATATTTTCAAATAGGTTGAGAGAAAAAATACAAGAGTAAAACTTGTACATTGTTTATAGATAACCTATAACATAGGATTTCAATATCAATGGCCTTGTTTAAATAACCTAAGCCTAAACCTTGCAAAATACTTTGAAGTGTTATCTTGTGAATTTTCCCATAATTATCTGGTGGATTTGGAATGGTGAGTGAATTGAGTTTTGTAAAGCATGACATGATGGAAATTGTAGTGAATCCTAGAAAGAAAACAAAATACCCTGCAAGGAATGTAGGTAGCAGAGGTAGAAAAAATTGGATAAAGAAAAATTGAATTTGTTGGTTCACAAAACTGATGCAGTTCTCCCCCCAACATGACAGGGTTTTTTTCAAAGGCCCTACACTTTCCAATGAATGAGGGAGAACAAATCTGATTTCTATTAACTATTAATGTAACTCAGATTTGTTAATACATATGTAACGTCCATCAACATAGCTATCATCTTAGCTATGCTCAGGCCTTAAGTACTAGTTTAAAGAATATTTGCAAAATTCATCAATTAGTGTACAACAATGCTATCAAAATGGAACCAGACATGAATATTTAAACATATGATTCATAGAATGAATTTATTAGACTTTTTATAGTGAAATAATTCTAGATAATTATATTGTGAATATTGTTTGAAGTGTGATGTTACAGCTAGTCACTTTGCAAGGGGGGACTGGTTATCATATTTAACCATTTATGAATTGTAAATGAAATCATTTAACCATGTGAAATAGTCATATCATCAACTTCTCAGAAAATCTGAAATGCCATAGGGATGGGTGTCTCTCTAGCTTGGTTTGACAAAAATATTTAGTGATCAATATTTAACTCACTCTCAAGGTTTCTTAACAAACTTAGATGTGCATTTTGTTTATCAACCACTTGGATGCAAGAATTCAAATGATATGTAAATCACAAAGTATGCTTATATTATGATGGAAGAGGGTTTGTAACAAATGTCAAAAAATACCAAATTCATTTCATTTTATGCCCTCACATCCACTATGAATAACATTACTTTGCAAGTCTACCTCACATTTCTACGACATCTTGTTGTGTTTCAATTCCTTAACCAAGAAAGATGCAAATCATTTAGCAAGGATTCTAAGAAGATATTGCTATAGTTTGATGGTGATGAGTTTGTAAGGAAGAGGGTTTCCTTATGGTTAATATTAGTTGACTATATTCCAAGTGTATTATCCTCCATCATGTCTTCTTTTTTAATCCTCTAATAATCTATCCTGGCTTCAGAATTAGTCCTATTCAAATGGATATACAAAATTGGCCCAACATTGGCAACACATCAACTGTGGATAAAGTTACTGTTGAATTTATATAGAAAAATATGATTTGCCTTGGTGTTGACTTTTGATGATGTAAGAACTTCACTAACATACAAAAAATGGAGATGTTTCAAACAATAACATGCACACATTCCAATTTTTCTACCAATGCTAATGGTTGGCCAAGTATTATCATATAGGCTTCCACTAGTAACTCACATTACCGAGTATTAAGGTTGGTTATGTCCAATATTCGTCAGTAGCAAGCTTTTTCCATTAGGTCAACTGAATTTTCATACATATATGTCCTTTCTTCTTAATATGTATTGTCCTTTTTTTATCCTATTAAAGATGCATATTGTTAATTTGTTGTCACATTGATTCTAGTAATTGGGGTTGCAGCAGGAAGTTTGTAAGTCTAGATCCCTTCAAGGGGATAAAAAAGTTCTCAATATTCTTTAAAAAGGATTGTAAGGAAGTTAAACATCGGGATTGAAATGTGGTACGAATCCTTTCTGGACTCTTGGTCCACCACTTCCTCCTTTATATATATATCTATATATATATATATCTATATATATATATATATATATATATAATATATAATATATATATAATATATATATAATATAATATATATATATATATATATAATATATATAATATATATATTAATATAAAAATTATATATATATATATATAAGATATATATATACTTCCCCCTTTCTTGTAAGTAAAACATGAGAGTAGGGGGGTGTGTTACAAGTGTTATAAGAGCTCCCATGTTCAACACTCAGGCATAATGGGCTCTATCGCGGAAGGAATAAATTCTAGAGATGTAACCCTAGAATATCGGGGACAAAGCTAATACCTGATCACAAAATTAAATAGTAGAAAGTTTGAACTCTAAAAGATAAGTAGGATTCAAGCTTTTGCGCACTATTGCTAACTATGAATATGAATAATTGTGGTGTTGATTTCAAAATTGAATATGGATGCAAATATGCTTGTAGCATGATGGAAATTTTCATTGCATGTGTTAATTTTTGGCATTGACAGCACTACTTATATGATGTTGTGTATAAATCTAGTAGTGTATTAGTATTATTCTATTAGTGGTGTGCCTTTATACATTTAAAATAGTCATGCATGTGATTAAATATGTGGTATATGAGATTTTGGAAACACCTATGTCTCCCCTAGACATGTTATGTATACATATGTGCATACATTGGATGAATCCATAATTGCATGATTAGTGGAGCATTGTTTGGGAAGTTAGTAACTGACAAATGTTGGTTGGAGGCACTTGTGATAACACTATGGTCATGGATGGTATGCAAGTTATTAAAGATGGAAGTGAATATTGACTTTTGTTGCGGTAAATTCTACACGCAAGGAGCTATTTCTCCATGATCTCATGCTCAATTAAGATCACTAGACATAAAAAAGAATGGATGTCACTCCAATAAAAATTCCCAAACTAGATGGCCATGCATGTAGCATTGATAATTTCTAATTTTATAAAGGATGAGAAAGTATTTTTAATTTGTCGTGGGATGATGAAGGATTTTAACTCCTTAACTTAGGCTTGCTAAGTTTGTTTTGTAGTCTTCAAGTAGTTGAATCGCAGTCCTATCTCCAAGACCCTAGCCTAAGCTAATGTTAGTGTGCTACCAACATAAATATAGGACAAGACTACTTTATTTTATTATCATGTTAATTTTAAGTGGTTGTTCGTTACACTAGTGGGATGAAGTGTGAAACTTAGATGGTGTGAATGATTCTTATTAGTGACACTGATGCAGTTATATGCAAATTCTTCTTTTCACTTCAATGAATGATAACTACATGAGGGTAAGAGTTTTTCCACAACACACCAATTTATATTATAATTCACCTCTCACTAAATTATTTAATTGCAAATCCCCAAAGTTATACAAATTTTAACCAAAAAACAAACTGAAAAGGAAAAGTAACTGAAAATAGTCTAAAGAAAAGTCCCCAAGCTAGAACATAAAGCACTCCAAAAGCATCAAAGCTAGGAAAACAAAACCAAAGAAAAAATTACACTCAAGCAATAAACAAGAAAGATGAAAGTGAGAAAGGAACTTGAATGTCAACAAGCTAGGGATGTAGCACAATGGCTCAACAAAAGCCAATGTTCTACGAAGTTCAAAACTAGACCCTAGATGCAAGAAGGCCTAAACAAGATTAAATAAGAGTGATAACAGAAAATCAAGACACACCCAAATAAACTTTTCTAAATGCCAACTGGACAACCAAACATGAAATCACCAATTGTGATACAAACAAGAAAATACAAGAGGAATCACTCAAACAAATTTTATGAAAGGCCAACGACAGGAAACAAAGATGCAGATCCCAAATACAAAACAAATTTAATCAGTCATTGAAGCAGCCAAACAGATCTAAAAAGAAGATATCCCAATATGAGGACATTAGCCTCAACCAAACACAAAAAGTTCTCAAATAAGACCTTGAAGTACACAATCAGTGAAAAACCTTAATCAATCCAATCAATATGGCTTCAAACCAGAGATATATCAACAACTATCAACAAAAAAAATCAACAATCTAATAGATCTTGTCAAATCAGGAAGAAAATGAATGACGGAAAGTCAAGGCACAACAAGATATCCCCTTAATAACAAAATATCCAATCCAAGAAAACAAGTCAAGAGAAACATATATGGAACAAACCCGGGCTATAGAAAAAAGACCAAGAACATGCCCAGATCAGGGGCTAGAAGTTTCAGAGGGAAAATTTAAAATTTTTAGGGTTAAAGATACAACCACACACACAAGTCATGCTTATTGTGGTTACAATTGTATGCTTAAAATAGCATGGTAGTGGTCGAAGCCTTACAAAGACATAGATACACCTCTGTGCATGAAGTTGGGGAAAATACCCAAATTTTCTAAAAAGCTCGCACACAAATGGAAATAAAAGACCAATATTCAGAAGAAGAAAAAATCTGAGAAACTATCGTTAATGATTAGAAAAATTCGATAGATCCTCAGAAACTAGAATAGGAGAAAAGCAAAGAAATCTTAAAGTGGAGCGGGCAAAGGAAAATAATGATCTCATTGAAAGCACTAGTTCTATTGTTGTAAATTATACACACAAGGAGATATTGCTTCGCAAGCTCATGCCCGATTGAGATCACCAGACAACAAAAATTCCCAAACTAGATGTCCATGCATGCAAATTCTATATAATTTCTAATGATATAAAGGATGAGTGGTTACCTTTCCTCCTTGCAGGTCAGTGTAGGGTTTTGGGCCTGACGCAAAATATTTGCGCTCTAACTAAGCAATCATTTTCATCTTCTTTTGATCCAAATGTTGCACATAAGCACAAACAAACGGAGACAACAAGTGATCTTTCATAGAGTATCGTCAACTCAAAACATCCATAAATTACAGATATAAATCATTGTAAATACAACTATAAGGGGAGGAACATAGATTTCACTAACCATATAAATGAAAGTACATCAATATACCTCAAGCTTTGGTTCTCCTCTCCTCATCCTGACAGAGTCTCCCCACTATAATGAAGAAGGAATCACAATAACATGAAGCCCTCAAATCTGAATCACAATGGCAGCATAGACTCTCTAATGTTCACTCTCCAAAACTTTGGGTATCCAAAACTATCCTCACCTCTAAGATGGCCCAGTAGAAATAGGAAGAAGAGGACTACTAGGAGGATGAATGTAGATGCTTAGGATGAAGAAAAGTTAGATAAGCTTCTTAATAATGAGTCTCAACTAGCTCAAATAGATAGGATAAGGTGATGAGTCGAGTTAATCTCCTAGGAACCAAAAATCTCTAGAAGAAGTCCCTCAACCGCATGGACAAAACGAGGCAACCTCAGCGATAACCACATGCAGAAGGTGTCCTCTGTACGTTTGGAAGGTTCCAACCACGCGCACAAGTTGGGATCCATGTGGTTGTGGAAAAAACTGGGAAAAAGAGTGGCTAAGGCCCAAAAAAGGGTCAATCAGCATAATGACTCATAAGTACTAACCCTAGGGAGAAAAATAGGCTGATAACAGTTTCATATAATGGAATCATTTTGTGCTAACTTGATTTTTCCTACTAGATTTGTGATGCATTCTCCTTTTATGAATGTGAAAGTTTAAAAATGTGATGGATGCTAACTGACTCTTGAACATTATAGGTACCGTGGCTGTTGGTTTCAGTAAGAAGGCTATATCTCTCAAAAGTGTTTTAAAATCTCAACTAAATGGTAAATGTGGTCTCGATAAAGAGCATAATTTGGATCATGATAGTAGAATAGATCATAAATTGAACTCTAACATGTGCAAATGAAAGATGATAGTTATGACCATGTGCATATGTGTTCCTGAAATTGAACCCAAACTTGCATAGAGGTTATCTTTGGTTTGAAATATCATTATATATATATAGTTTCTAACAATTCTATGGATACATCATCAGTTTCAGGGAAATAGGTTGAGTCTTACTTTCACATGGAAAGACCTAGTGATGGAGATAGGGAAAAGAAGTTGATTTTGTTACACATATGTATGCATGGTATGATGGTGGAGAGTGCCATGAATGTCAGACTCAGGACAATGAGTCAAGTTTAGGAATATTTTACTTGATGATTGATGTTCTATTACTTTGAACTTTATTTGTGTGATTTGATTTATGGACATGCATGGCCATGTTATTTTTGTGTGTGGTTTTCCTTGAGGACTGCGATTATAGATTTTATTTTTTGTTTGTGATGTTTCCTTTGATTTTTCCTCTTGTATTACCTATTGATTTTATAATTGTCCCTTGAGTTATATACTTGGTATCCTTGGGGAAAGATGGTTAGGTGGCACATATGCTACGGAATTCTAAGGAAGAGGGAATGTATGGTTCACATGGATAAGAACATTAGTGAGGAAAAAAAGGTAATATGGAACACCATGAGGCAAACTAACAGAAACATGGCAACAAGCATATGTAAAATAAAAGCGTAAGTGGCATGTGATATGACAGCCAAGTTGGCTGGATGAGTCCATAAAGGTGATGGATAAAAAAAATGGTAAAATGGACTTCTCATAACCCTAATTTTAGTTGTACATGTGCTCTTATATTGTATACATGATTAAGTTGATATGTAGATGCCATTTTGACTAAAAGGTTGTGTCACAAGTCAATATCATGGAAGAATGATGGATGTGCACAGTACAATGAGGAAAAATACATGCATGTGGAGGAAGTTTTCTAGAATCCTATTATCTATTAGGTGGATCTTGAACAAAGTGGATTCCTGTATTGATTTTAAGGTGGAGGTATAAGCCTCTAGATTCCTTTATTATTGTGTATATGCGCATGTGTCGTACATGTGTAAATGTATATATGTTCTATCGTGTCATCATGTTATGTGTATGTGTTTTGGTGCCATGCGTGTATGTATACATGTTTATTACTTTTATGGGCCCATGCATTGTGTACTATTTCTAGCTAGAGACAAGATAGCCTCTAGATTCCCAATATTTTTGTTGACAAAAGACTACCTAGTATGGTAGTGATTACCTGGTTTGGTAGTTTCCATAGTCATGAGTAGGATTATATATATGATCATCAGTGGGTGGAGATATAAGCCTTTGGATTCCCTTGATGATTCAAGGTGGAGTTGAACCTATGGATTCCCTTGATGATTCAAGGTGGATCTGAACCTCTAGATTCCCTTGTTACTTCAGAAACCAATATATCATGACTGCAGGGTGGGTACCTTGGCAGTGATCCTAGAGGGTACCTAATGCCCTGGAACAGGATGATGATTGTGTTGGTATCTTGACAATAGTCTGGAGGTTTCATAGATCCTTGGAGCATCTACTTTGGATTGACACTTTGGTCGTGGATAACATGTTATCATTTGGGTGCTTGCCAGGATAGGAAATCAACTCCATGTGTATACAAAGAAGAAGTCATCAAATCAAGATAAGTATCAATACTATAGTGACCTTCTGAATTTTTAAACTTTGAGCATGATTTATGAAAACTTGGATTATTAAGCAAACTTGATGATATGCTCTAGTTTATGATGACTTGATTTATGCACTAACTTGGGTTGTTGTAGGAATTCTAGAAAATTCCAAGCTCACTGAAAGGATAGATGGCTAATAATGTATAAATTACATTCATTGCATTTTCCCTTTATGATGAGTCTCATGGCATTTGTGTCTCTATGGTGCATGAATAAATATGATACTGCTCACTTCAAATGAACAAGCTAGCCACAAGATGGAACAACAACAGTGCACAAGAGCCAAATATTTTAGGAACATATCCATTATGGGACACTAGCACTAATGGTTCCAACCGATTTCCATAAGCATGTGATGATTGGTGGATAGTATTGAGGCAGGTATATTCCTTGGTTTTTATATCCCTACGATTTGAGGAAGCACAAAAGGGGGCATGACTAGATTACCTAAGGGAATGGGAAGTAGAGAAGGGAAGGTTGGAAGATAAATTGGCTTTGGTCATGAAAATAATTGGTTGGAATTAGGGAAACATTGAGGGTGTGCCCAGAAACAATGAGCCGAGACATATACACTAAAGGAAAAAGGAGCGCAAGGATAGTAGTGTTGGATATTGGAGGCATGAAACTTTCCAAGGAAAGAGAAGAAAATTCAAGTACGGATGACTACAAAAAAAGGGGGGGTGGGGGGCAGTGGAAAATGGCTAAAGTTTATGAGTGGTTGTGTGAGCCATTTTACATATATATTCTATTGTAAAAAGTTGAAATGAGTTGTATGTATAAAACTCCCTATTAGTTATGTTCAGTCGCTTGGGATTTTATTTTTATATTATATATGGCTGTGGAACACTAGGGACAGTGTTCCCCTAAGGGGGAGGGGTTTGTGATAGCCCCGATTGCCTTTTATGTTTCTTATAAAATTAAATAAATTAAACATGTTGTTTTCGCTTTAAATTGCACCAGCAGCACAAGTGTTACGGGAGAGACAGAAGGCCCCCTAGAGACAGCTTTTGGGTTGATATCTTAAAGAGAGGAGTGTTTAAGAGATAAACTGTGACAGGTTTTTAGCACACCAATTGTCACGTAAGAAGGTAGTAGGATGGGATTGGTTCAATAAGCCTTCACTGAGGTAGCTTCAAGCCAATGCATGGATCCAAATGTTGGGGTATATTGGGGCAATCTCAAAGAGAAATGGCTTCATCTGGTGGCCAACACACAACAATGAGACAACTCAAAACTGAATATGTAGTAATGGTGGAGAGGAGGAAGGAAGGAGGTAAATATATGCATAGGGATGTAACAAACAGAATCCTGAGCAGTAATGTTCCAGCAAAAAAATGGAATTCGATGTATAAGGTTGTAAGCAACACAGAATCCTAAGAAAATATTTTCCAATATAAATATGAAAGAGGAAGGAGTTGGAATGATAGAAATAATGGAGTACTTATTGAGGTTTCATGCCTATAAAATGGGCACCTCTATCACCAAATAGTGTGAGAAAGGTTGTCCTCATAAAGGTACTGCAAGTTAATCCAATAACACAAGTAAATCTATAGTTGCTATAGGTACTGTAGGCTATTGAATAACACAAGTGAATCTATAATATGAAAAGGAATTTTCTCTATTTGGCAGCCATGGTAAATCCATGAATCAGGGAGAAACCAACAATCTCATTACACTATTTCAGAGAAGGAAGAACAACTTATGAAATGAGATTACAAAAGGGAAAACATACTGCACATCGATCATGCTTGGAATCACTAGAGATTTTCATTCATCCAATATGAGTCCAACATATCATTCCATAACATCTAGCACCACATCAGTCAAGTCCACCATGAATAAGCAAATAGAACCAAAATGGCATCTCAGAATTCAGACTACTCGGGTGAGAAATTCCAGAACTATCCCACCCTTGTTAAAGTGTTTCTTCCCCCTTTTTATAACAAGAGGGGAAGCTGGAATTACAATTTACAAAATATCTAAGCCAAAGCTCTAACTATCTACTAGACTAGTTGTCTCAGCCCATGCAAGGCGTTGTTGCCCAAAAAGATTACAATTGGGATTCGATCCCTTCTTAGAAATAAACAGAAATTAATGAATAGAGAAAGAAAATGGAAAGAGGAAGGAGCAAGTGTCTATCTGTTGTCCCTATGAAGGTATCTGGTCAAGCCACATCTCAACCGTGATGCGCTCCCCCTGCTGCTTGGTCGTTTTCTGTCAATTCTTCCTTTACTGCATGAATGACTGGTTTTGTAGAATAGGGAGTGGGTCGCTGCGAATTCCTATCACAGAGTAGGAATAGAGTGCGTCCAGGCAGTCCTTTGCCATGTATTGGAGTGGAGATCCATGCCCAACCATTAAGTCTTGCTGAGGCTCCCATATTGGTTTACCACCACACCATGCTTTATTCATTGCTCCAGCTATCGAACCATACGCCTTTACTGCCCTATATTTTGCTCTAGGGAGCCTTTTTGTAATCGGGGCCTTTACCCTTACAGATGCTATAGAATGGAAAGTTTCAATGTTTCTTAGCCCCCTTGAGTTTAACCCCTTATACTATTGTTTCCCTCATATGACCAAGGGCTGAAACTAGGGGCTTAGCCTTCAGGCGCTAAAACCTTTAGACTTGTGTCTGGGGGCCATTTTCCTTTGTTACAGAGAATCCTGTATCCCAGAGATATACCGAAACCTGCCTTTGGTAACACCATATAGTGATACCTACGATCGCTCATCTGTGGGATTAGGCCCACCGACTATATCGCAATCACAATACGGGAGAGGGAGAGACCTTACGTCTTTTTACATCACAGGTTGATAGCCCAGACATGAAGTCCTCATGAGATATGTCAAATAAAATATCGCATCCGGGATGATTCCCTGCATATCGCAATCGCAAGCCTTGCGACTTTGGTGTAGGAGTGCTTTAACCTATGCGACCACCGATCGCCGATCTGCGGTGGGTGACATCATTGCCACGTGTCAGCCTGTGAGTGGTGACATGCTTCACCCAAAAATGCCCCATAGGACCCCTAAAAATGTCGAATATTAGTGACACGTGTCCCCCATACTGCCACGTCATTTCTATATTGCCACATCATCATTGTATTGACATGTCATTGATGATGTCAACTACCATGTCATACATACGGGCCAATGGAATCGCGCCATGTGGCCTCTTGGAGGAGAGAGAAAGGGAGCCACCCCTTCCTATTTTTGCATGCATTTCCTTCATTAAATGATTTTTTCCCTCCCTGGTGATTTAACACTAAGTGCTTGAATTATCATCGATTTGCAATATTAGCGTGTTTCACCCCCCATAATTCCTTAAGAATGGCCCATTGCGGCACTGCGAGACTGCAGGATCGTGGGACTACGACACTGTAGGATCACGAGACTATGGGATTGCGGAGTTGTTGATATGCGGTATGCGAGATGCGGGACTTGCAGGCTACAGGATTGCAAGATATATTGAGCTCGGGGCCCCTGACCTACGATATGCGATACACAGCTCTGCCCGGACCCACCAATAGCTTATTTGCAATATTAGCGATCGATTGATTTTTGATTCCGCTGCATGTCTTCTTGCCACTTTGGAAAAGTGCCGATTTGCAATTACGATTAGCCCATGGTCCTGTGACATGCGATTTCCCTTTTTCCTTTGGCGTTTTCTCTTTGTTTTCCAGGCTTTCCAAAGGTAACTACAACATGCTCTATATCTTGAACTAGAAGTCCATTATTGGACATCCATATACCATTGGAAATATATTTCCGAGCACTATGAAATGGAGAGGGTCCGACTAAGCTTTGAGAGCTTTTGTCGCTTGGGAAACGGATTTAAACTTCACTACTTTTCTGCACTCTGGGCAACTGATAAGCATATAAAGCAGTGAGTGACAACACATGGGATAAGTCAAAGGGACATTGATTCTAGGGCTAAGGAGGATATCCTCTTGGGACACACTTTCTTTTTCTCAATACATTCAAGGAGGTTGATAGATGGAATTAAAGGAGCAACTGAAACTATAATTATTGGCCTAAAATACTTGGTAGGCATACACCAAAACAAACCAGGATGATAAGGCTAACCAATACAAAAAAATGTGGGAACAAAAGGATAGATGGACAATGTTGATGGGCTCACATGGTTTGGGCCAGGATGGGGAAACATCAAATGGGAAGTGGAATCGAGTTGTGATAGGAAAAATAAGGGTGGGTCCCCCATCATTTTCTTACACACTCTCCAGGGGGAAGCTCTGGATATCCAGGGGTGAGGGGATTTTTAGCTATCGCTCTCATCTCTGTGTAGGACATATACTGCCCAATAGTTAATTTCTTCCCTGTCAAGAAGTATATCGGGAGTGTGTTCAATATTAGGAAGGGAGGATAAATGGAGATGCATGGGATTGTACAAGTAATACAAGAAAATCATATATTAGTGAAACCTGAATGGTTTTTGGAAGAAAAATAGATGAGAGATCAACAAAAAAATGAAAAACTTGAGGTGGGTTTTTTCGCCATCTACTAGCTAGAATCCTTTTCCCTTCACTTACTACATGCTATCGAAGTTCCCTACAAATTCCCATTTAGGTAGCCGAGGAAATGATCAGGTTACTACATTATAATTTTTCTTCATTCTCTACATCTCTATTTCTTTTCTTGGTCCATCTTTGTGCCTACATACAACTACTTAATCGATCTCGTAACCACAAATAATGTTAATTTAGATGATGGTCGCAAGCTTAACAAAAAAGAAGGAGAACCATTATCCTTTCCAACAATTTCTTTCAATGGACAGGTCATCAGAGCCTCCACATCCAATGCCATAATCCATTGACACTCTATATAATTATTTGGTTATGAATATAACGAGATGTCGACAATGTTGAAATCAAGAAGTGAGGTTGGCACTGGGTATGCCTTTATCACTATCCCATCCCTAATAAAACACATGATCTAAACTACAGTTTTTCATTATGTTACAACATAGAAGTTAGTTTTTCTCCATGAGTTCACATTAAAATGTAGATAACTTCAATTTTTGTTTAAGGAGTATTTGGTCAATATGGATTTGATTGGATGCTTTTGAGATTTTCTCCAACAAATGGGTCTCTGGAATTTTTCAATTCCGTTGAGTTTATCATGGTCCCTTATGGGATGATACTTGAGAAGGTTTGGCCTATTTGGACCCTTGAGGATGGTGGTGTGCTAATGGGAATCTCAGGATTCACTTCTATGGAACATACATCCCACATTTGTCATGGAAATAGAGGATTGAAATATGGATAAGGGCTACAAGAGGCCAAGAGACCTCCATGATGATCACACTGGAACAACCTAAGAAATTATTAGCCATGATATGAAGAAAAAAATATTTTATTGATGATAAAATGGTTATTAAGATGGCAAGTTTGGTCTATAAAAAGTTGGACCTGCGGTGGACTAGACATATGTTAGTACTGTAGTGAAAGGAAGTTTGGCTACCTAAATCCTGAGCAATTCAAGAGAGCATTCTTATGGTTGGAATGGATCACTTCAAAGGGAGATGAAAAGGACTCATTATTGGTTTTGGTATAGTTTCGCCTGCAACAGGTAAGATGTTTCTTATAATTCTCTATTTAGTGTGGGGGAGATGGTTGAACCTATAGAATTTATAGTTCAACTGGAAAATGTGTTTTTTCCTTTGAGAAACCATTTGAAGCCCTTTAATCTAGCTCAGGATGATTGGGCTACAAGAAGATCCACTTGTAACCATATCTAATGTTGGGAAGAGAGTCGCATTCCTCGACTCAGTTGCCCAGATTCATCAGAGATAAGTATTACTTTGTGTGGGTTGTCGAATTAAGTTCATTTCGTTGTTATTGAATTTAGTTGGTACTATTAGTTTAGAATGCATATTATGTAATTTGGTTGTCCTCACATTAGGAATGTGGTTGCTAATAATATGTCTTAGTGTTGCTTATATCATGCTGGATGAATTACTGTGTGTAATGAAATTCTTGTTGAAAAATTGGTCACACCCTGAAACACAACTCTGCGGTGAATGTCCATGCTATTTTTTTGAAATTTAACTTGAACTGTTGGAAAGGGTAGAACCTAGAATGAATTGTTAGTTATACATACCAATTTCTATATGCTTGTACAATGAGAGAACACAATTATTAGTCCCGAGTTTAGTGTAATGCCACCTCCAAGATTTACCCACTTTCACCTACCTTTCAAGGTAAACATGAGCTAAGAGATACTATTCCATGACTCAAACTCCTAAGTAATATTAAGGAAGTAGAATAAAAAAACTAAAACCTTACTAACCTTCCTTAGGGGCTATAGGACCCACATGAGCTAAACAAACACTCCAGGTGCCCAAAACCTGAGACAACTTGCCTTTTCAATGATTTGGACTCCCATTCGCTTGCATAACAAGGCAAGCTAATGACTGCAACCCTCTAGTCACATGGATAACCCTGCCTCCCAGATAATTCAGTTTAGATTTCCCAATTTTGTGCATGCGACCCCAGAATCTGAGCCACCTTTTTCATGACTAGGATCCAAAACTATGCCCAGAACTTGATAGAAATTTCTAGAATAATGAATGACACCAAGACAAAGTCATTAACACAAAACTTAGCCAGGAACTTGACCTAACTAGGCCTAACCATGATAGTCATTCTATCAAACACATGGTGAACATGAAATCTACGGGTCATGAATGCACATCCAAACAAAGAGATTTGAAAATTATCTGAAAACCATCAAGAAGGTCTAATTCCCTTGCACAATAGCTACAATAAAATGTATTAGGTCATGAATTCAATAGCCATTCATTTACCAATCAAAACATGATAACAACCATAAATATAATATGTCTTAAAACCATGCTTATAACCAACATATAACTAAATTAATAACAATGATATTTTTAGGGTCATTAGGTTTCATCGTCAAATGTAATTTGCATATCCTTTAATTTTTAGTTTTTGAATAAGTTGATCCTATTATAATTGTTGTTGTCATAGTCTCAAAGGTCACTGTCTGACATTGTTGAGTTTCTACGATCAAGGGTTCACCCAAATCATGAAAGAGTGTCAAGTCGATGGGAGTCATGGTCATACACCTTTGTACCGTCAAGTCGAAATGGTTATGTGTTAGTCATATGTCTATCAGAATCATTCAATTGATTTTATTACAGTCAGATTTCTGATGGTCAAGGGATATGATCCTTAAAAATATCCTACATTTTATTCCCTATTCCTATCTACCCTTGCTTCCATATTTTTACAACTGATTTCCCCATGATACCACTACCATTTCCCATACTTATAATATTACTTGAACCCCCCACACCAATTACCTAAGATAAATTATAATCCCAACATTTTAATGATTTCCCATGCTTTATACTCATGTCAAGTCAAGTGTAATTCTCTAAATCATCAGTTCAAATCATCATTGCGATACACGACAAGATAAGGGGTAATTTAAATCAGAAATCACCTTAATATTATGCACAATACCTTCATGCTAGTTCTGAAATAATCAACCATCAATTCAGAAGACCATAGGTTGATTCCAGTTTAGTAATTGATAAGAAACAAGGTTGCACTAACTGTGGAAATTTTTTGCGCATCAGTGCTACTGAGACTGTTCGCTACACAGTGATTCACAAAACACCCTGGTTTAGTCATCCATTTGAAACACTGATTCCGACCACATGGATCAGAATTTTAAGAAACAGAAAGAGGTTTTTCTAAAGAATAAACTAAATCACAATAACCTCTTCCATTTTATACACAGGTGTCATATAGCTGGGGTTTTGAATGCATCTTTAAGGCCTATTTTTGGGACTGTGTATTTTCCTGTTTTAGCCATGATTTTGTAGAACCGATTTTGAGGAGATGGGGAAGCATTTGAATAAAATCAAAGAGTTTTCTCTTCAAAAATTCTCATATATAAAAACCTATCTCAGATGTTATATAGGTGCTACCTATTGGGAGTTACATGTGTCACTTAGTGGCCCATTGTCATAGTTTTTGTTGATAAAATGATGACATTTTTGGATTTCGTTTTGAAAATGTGGAAATGTATATATATTTTTGCATTCTAGAGGTTTCTTGTGTATAATAGAATTTAAATGGAGTATCTATAACCACCTTGTTTCATTTGAGGCAAGAAGAAAGTGCCAAACACAGGTTTGAAATTTTGTTGCACAGGTGTTGCACAATGTTGCGCACATGCTACACATAGGTGAAATGGATGCTTTGAGGTTTCCAGTTGTAATAGAATGTATGGAATGGTCCATTTCCTACTCAAATTTTTAATTGGATCCCGGTCATTAGCCAAGGAAACCTCCAAAAAGGGTGTCAAAGCTACACCCAATAAGACTTCACCCAACACGAACAGGAGGAGGTAATATAGACGAATTTGCCATTTATGTAGCAGGGTATATTTTGTAGTTTTCATAAGGCTGATAGTTTTTAAGGATGTTAGAAATAAAGCCAGTGATTAGTTGACTAGCCTCAATTTTGAAATGGAGCGGGAGATCAGCCCAAATTCAAATTTGAAATGTTGCTACGAAAGGGTAAGGTTGGGCAGTTTTGGTGCTTGTTCACATACAAGAGTAATATGATTGGTCAATTTCCACCTCACCTACCGCGTCAGCATCCTCGTCAGCTTACTACCAGTTAGAGTACATGTGAGCATGCCTAATTGTACTAGCTACGCAATTTTTTTAGTTGTTGTTATACATTTTTTTTCTATTTTGTAATGTTCAAAAAAGTGGCATTATCATAATTGTGGATAGATAAGATAGGAATGGGTGAATAGATAATTCGAATACAAATATAGAGTTTTGCTTTAGGATTAGTTTTCTAGGTTTATATAGACTTTTCTTTTAAGTTTTTATCCCAAAAACATGATGTTTCTAAACTAGGTGGACTCGATCCATTTGTTGGATAAAGATCCATTGTATCTAGTCAAATGGATTTCTTTTGAAAAATTATATTTAATATTAAAGAAAATAAGAAGGGCTTTGACTTGGGAGAGGAAGGTTATGCATGTGTTTTTAGTTTTTTGAACATAACTCAATTTATCAATGCAAAACATTCAACACTTTTCCAGAGATTCATGTGGCGTGATTTTCTAGTTATGTGTTTCCCTTATTATGTGTATGTTTACTCTATGTCTATGACATTTAAATGTTAATTCTTCATGTTTGAATTGGATGTAAGTAGCTCATAATTCATCTTTGTTGGTGCTCTGAATGCTTGCTATAACTATACTGGAATTCACCTTCCGTTAGGTGCTTCTTTGTTAGGTCCCTATAATACTAGTTATTCCCCCATTAATATTGTCATTGTATCCCTTGTTTTTATTGTTGTGCCCCTATTGTCCCCATATTGTTATTATTGTGCCCCATACAAACCCACTATTGTTAGTTTTGTGTCCTTATATTATTATTGTTAGGTTGGCTTTGGTTATATTGTGACCCCTTAGACTCCTATATATAGAAAGGAGGTCTTTTCATTTGTATCATCGAAGAATTGTTCATTTGTGTAATGTCAAGGAGTTTTCCCCCTCGAAGAGGCTGATTTCTAAGTCGTTGATCTATATTTTCTATCTTTTTGTGAGCTGGTTTCACAACATTTGGTATTAGAGGTTTGGATTCCAGGGTTTCGCTACTTCAAAAAGGTCATCGTGGCATTTTCGCTATAACGTTTTCACTACAAAGTTTCAGAAGCTAAAAACAAAACTCATTTGAGATTAAATAAATCTAAACCTCGGGTCCGAATTTTAGATCTTTTCTCGCTATAGTTTCGGAGATATGATCTGAGGAAGTTACGGTTTTTGCGAACTCTCGAATTACATTATAAACATGTGACCTTGGGAAAATCGGCATAACTTTCTCTCTAAGCATCAGATTGATGTTTCATAAGAAGCTATAGAAAGAGGATGAACTGTACATTTCTGTGTATTGTTTTTAGGTCCCAAGGTTGAAACAATAACATGTGGCACTTCATACAAACTTGCTCTACTGAAAAAAGTATGGTCATCTTGGGAGGTGGGGCATAACTCTTTCTTGGAGAATCCAATTTTGATTAGATTGGTGGCATTGGAAAGAGGGCACAGAGGGATATTGGTGGTCGCAATTTCAGACCTTGGAGATCCGAAATTACAGAGTTACAGTCATTTCAATATCGAGCTCCTACAAAGTGAAAAAAGGTGTGTAGTTTTTTTAAAGTTTTGCATAAGTTTGGTTTGAAAAATTAGTTTGAGGGAATTCAAAGGGCATAGTGAAGCATTATTATCAGTAATTGATGCCTCGAAGAAAGAAAATGGAAACACCTAGTAAGCAACTTGAAAACTCTAGCATGACTCATGGAGAAGAGGAAGAAATGCAACATGATATATCAAAATTGCGAGACCAAGTGCAACAAATTTCACTTGCACAAAAAGTAATAGAAGCTAAGATGGATGGTTTAAAGAAAGACGTAGAAGCTAAGATGTATGATGTGGAAGCTAAGATGGATGGTTTAAAGAAAGGCATAGAAGCTAAGATGGATGGTTTAAATAAAGGCATAAAAGCTATGATGAATGACATGGAAGCTAAGATGAATGGCCTGGAAGCTAAGATGGATGGTGTGGAAGCTAAGATGGAAGATTTGAAGACAGATTTGAAAACGTTTCTACAATAAATGCTTCCTAATGGCAAAAGGGTAGTAAGGAAACTCATGGTGAGAACAAAGTAAATGTTAATAATGATTTCCTAGACTCTAATGTTGGATCGAAGAACCACCATGTTCCAAAGATCGATATGAGGAAGTTTGACGGTAAGGATCACGCAACATGGATACTACAGATGGAGCAATTTTTCGATCTCCATAATGTCCAAAACACACAAAAGGTATGCATTGCAACTTTATATTTGGAACCAAATTAGTTTGTATGGTATCGATGGCTTTGCTCTCGTAAACAAATTGTCACTTGGGCTATTTTTACGAATGAAATGATAGCACATTATGAGGATACAAAAAGCAACATTTTTTTAGCCAATTGATAAATCTCAAACAAAAGGGTTCAATGATGGAGCACATTGAGGAATTCCAAAAATTTAATATAAGGGTAAAAGATATTCCAGAGGAGCATAGGATTGATATGTTCATAGGAACTTTAAAGGATAACATCCAACATGAGGTTTTCCTTTGGGAACCTGATTCATTAGAGAAGGCATTCAGGTTGGCAAGAAAAATGGAAAAAAAAATTATGGCAACAAGGAAGCCTACCACTCACAATCATAAAGATGGAAGTGTTGTTGCCCCTAGCCATCCACAACCTACAAGGTTGACACCACAACAATTGGACAAAAAAAGAGCAAAAGGGCTTTGCTATAGTTGTGATAACAAATACACTAAAGGTGATAAGTGTATTGAGAAGAAATTATTTTACATAGATTGTGAAGAGGAGGAAGAAAAAGAAGAAGAAACGTCAAAAGAAGAGGATATACACTAGGAACAAACCCTAGAGAAAGAAGAAATGAATCTGACCATATCTTGTA